>JAQFYD010001930.1:0-10819 GCA_034694225.1 Bourletiella hortensis
AGGACCAAGTTTTTATTTCTTTTACACGAACAGCCACCTCAGCATAAACAACTCATAAATGCCGACAGTAACAACTCATAAATGCCGACAGTAACAACTCTTCTGAGATGGCAATTCCACAGCTAAATAATCCCTCTGCAGGGTATTGAATCAAACAGGGATTTTCTCATTTACTTGGCATCCCTCAGGACATTAACAAAAGTGCAGAAAAAGGCCATCAATCATAAAATTTCTTGATTACGTAGATAAAAAATACGACAGACACTGTTACTTCTTATGAGTCCTCTCAGCAAAATACATGAGATTGTCTTTAAAGGACGGCAAATTAGCTGGAAAAAAACGGTAGTAATTGCCAAAGAAATAATTACAAACCTTACGCATAAACTTTTCCCATGAAGTCCCCGCAGATTGACAATTTTTCCATTGCTAATTGGAACAAGGAGAAAGAAAGAGAGAGAGAGAGAAAAAAATATTAGAAAATAATTATGTACAAGTATTCTTATGAAGGAAAGCATGTGAATGGAAACGTTTTCCTGGAATCACAGCATAAAATTAGGGCTTCTTTCATTCCGCACGTTGTGAAGGCTGGGGATACTGAAGAACGCATTAGGAAAGAAACACTACTTCCAAGAGACATTCTTTCTTTCTTCCTTTTCTCCCTTTCTCTCAAGGACTACGGCGGTCAACACTGGATTGACCCCATTGAATCCTTTCGCTTGAATGACTATTAACTACCTGAGAACACTCAAAGGTGACTGTGCAGATTGAGTTGAAATAATAACCGCCGCTTCATACGAATCCCTTTTGCCAATTGAAAAAGTCTGCCAAGGACAATTATTGGGATGAACGCCTGGTCGTTAGTTTGTTAGGAAAGAGAAAGAAGGATAGAATGGGCGCTATTATAGGAAGCCATGTACATGACCAGAATTTTCCCGCTTGGATTGCTTCACTAATTCTACGAATCCGAATGAATGAATTGCAAATTTATTTGCTCCTTCCTCCAACTAGCCCTAACTTGTCACCCATGATGACTGTGGATAGAAAGGCTTAAGAAATGTGGGCCGCCATGAAAAAGCCAACTGTGTTGTGAGTAACTGGGGACAGATCGCATGAGGCGAGAAGCTATACACTATGCGCACCCCTGCCATGATGAAACTGCTGCAACTAGGGAAAATCTCGTAGTGAAAGCTCATGTTCCATTCCCATTATCCATAGAGATAATAATCATCATCATCAAAGAATACTCTCGTAAACTAATCATTCATTGCCTTCATGAGGAACAACGATCCTGCCAATAGCTCATTCCCAGCTTAGCTTATGCCTTCCAGCAACTGGTAGCAGCTAGCGCACTTTTCCTTATTATCACTGCACGTGCAATTTTGGATGGGAAACGTGCGCCTGGATCAGTTGTTTAGGGTTTCATCACGAGAGGAAGGTAAAGCGGATATAAATTCCCTGGAATGGATTGACCAAGTCAGGCTCAACGTACTTTCAAGTAGAGCCCCTATTATTATTATCGAGGAGTGAGATGAAAGAAGGAAAATCTTGTCTACTCCATGGAAATAAATGGGACTGAAAATGAGAAGGTACTGGATGCACTACAGGACCATTTCCAACATTCCTATCTAATTTCACCTCACCACAATCCAATTACTAATGGAGCAATTTCTTAGCTAACGGAGTACGTAATTTCACTGGAAGCCCAAGCCGTCGTCGTCTTCCTTTCCCATGATCAATGCCGTGCCTTTCATCTTTGGGGACTACACCCTGAAAAACCAACAGAAATGTTCCTCCTTCTCTGTTTGCACTTGGGTCATTGCCTTTAATATAGTGTCATATAACTGTATGTTTACTTTGTTGAAAAACCACAGTCCCGCCATATTACCCTCTTGTCTTGTTGTAAAAGCAAAATTATTTCGGTCTGCCCAATAACCACTTTAACTCTCTGGAGCATTTTCCACAGGCTGTGCAGTAAGTTAAGACACATGGAAGAGCCGTTAAAGGCTGACGTAAGAGTCTTTGCAAGTCTCATTTAAGGCCCAGGGGATCATACTTTTTGGGAATCCAAGTTGAATGACCTCGACCTGCGATGCTGAAAAGATGGTGGAGACGCAGAAGAAGGGATAGGAGCCAGCATGAGTGAATTTTTAGTGACTTTGAATGGCACTGAAGTGTCTGGAAGAAACAAGTTGATGGATAAGTCGCGCTTGACATCCACATGGGATTATAGTGAGGACTAGTGACTGGAAATAGATAGAGGTTGCTAGAAGGACGCTGGGGAAATTACCCTTTTCGTGGCTGCCGGGTATAAAGAGGAGAGTAGGAAGAGAAAGTTTTATAATTCCAAAAATCATTTTTCCCAAAAGTTATTCATCCCTCTGGAGGTAAAGGATATAAGGGCTTTTCCACGGAGACTACAATAGCCGCGCGCATATAAATCCATTCTTCTTGGTTGGACCGGAAGAGTGCGCGAAGGGATTACAGGCGGGCGGAAGTGTGTGACAATGGGCTTGTAGCTATTAGTAGATAGTGATGAGAAGAACTGGAAGTGCGTACTGATCATGTAAATTTGTTCCAATGAATGTTTGTTAGGTGGTGGATGTCTGGGAGGTCTAAATCCTGAACTGTATAAATCCGGCCCAGAGGCGGAAGAGGAAGAAGCTGTCGAGTACCCGGAAAATCATTATGGACGAGTTTGGTATGCGCTCGAGTATGAAACCACATCTGAGCGGCTTCTGGTTACGTTGATCAAGGCTCGCAACCTGAGTGGACGATACTCCTATTACGGTTGCAACACATCGCCAACTTCGTCCACATCGTCATCTACCTCCTGCAACATGTCCTCTTCCTTTTCATCAACAGCCTCATGTAACCCGTTGGTTAGAGTCTCTCTATTTCCTGATGAACGTCGGACCCTCCAGTCCAAAGTAAAGAAGAACACACGCCATCCTCAGTTTGATGAAACTTTTGGATTCCAGGTAACATTTTTTCCCCTTCATCCACATGTAACTTCATACTATGCCGGCGTACTCACGCAACATCTTTCCAGCCTCTCAAGCCCACCCTCAGTCAGCGAGACATGAAGGGTTAATTTAGACCTTGATTCAACTTGTTATCAACTTGTGTCCACGTGCCCTTCCAATCCCACCTTTCCATCCTTCCCAAGAACAATCTCGAGAACTCAATCCGAAGCGTTGCCATGGAACTTTGTACGGAGGTCCTTTTTGTGAAAGATCAAAAGAATACCTGTGTCATGGATACTCACTCAAATCAGGCTAGTGGATTGGCAAAAAACGTTAGTAAACATACGTAGAGCTTGAACACCGCCATTTGATCCAACTTGGTATCATTTCAGCCGGGCCAAACAATGTATTTACACAAGCAAGTTTCAGGATCACGCTCCTTGCATTTTCCTTTCAGTTTCCTGGCTGAATATCACCTCAAGTATTCTCAAGTTACAAACCCATTTTCCTTTGCTAGCCTCATGTTTTAATATTTACAGTCGCATATCTCATGTTTACTTGGCAGACCGAACCCTTAAAAATTAAAATACAAAACACCGGGCAGGGAGGAAAACCAGCCCGAATTGCACAAGAATAGTACCAACTTTTTCCTTGGATAGGGGAACTGGGGAACACAGTTTGGAATGCGGAAGTGAGAAAGGAGTCCGTAGAAATATGAATATTCAGCAGCAGTCGGTCCGATGACCTTCGGAGTTTTTCGTCGCTGAATCTTTAGCTTCCTTCTTCAGCCTATCATTGCATGGCTCAGCGGTTGAAATCTTATGGACTTTTAAAGTTAGTTCATAACACTACGTACTCCCCAGCCGAATCAGCAGCTTTCTGAACCATACAAAACCAAGGTCAAAATTTTCCCTTCTCCTTTTGTTTCTTCGCCACGGAGACTCTTGTTCCATCCTTAAGGGAGCACACCTGATGAGCCGAAGCTTACGTTAAATGTTGCAAAATAACCATCTTCCAGTTGCAATGGGCAGAGTTCTGTTATCTCCCGGTTTTATGAGTCCTTATTCTTTGTCAGTCTGGTTCCTGATGACGTAGGTAGAAAGTATTTAATTGTATGGGCAGATCCAAGCGGTGAACGGTTCGTAGTGTAAATGACCGCTAAAGGCACCATTGTATGACTTAATAGTCAATTTTCTCTCCGCTTCAGCCATAACAGAAACTCATAAAAAGTGCAATAACGGTCCGGCTGGGCGAGTCTGAGTGAATTCTAATATCTGTTCAGACGTCAAGAAAAGTATGTACACGGCCAGAGAGAAAGCAGCTGGAAAGGCCTCTCTGTTCTGAATAAAATTCTTCATAAATAAAGGCCTTGACTAGCTGTAGTTAATCGAACCGGAAATAGGTAGCAACACGTGGTGAATGTGTCAGTCATGCGGAAGACTTTTAATGTGAGGTAATGAAGACCCGTCGGTATGCAAGGTGCAGAATGTTCCGTCCCATTCCTTTTCCCTTCCTATCTTCGTATCGCTGGTACACAAACGATGATGAAATATTGTGTGTGAGTGAAAATTCTAAAATGGGATGTACCGGGAAGTGGACAAGGGATGAAAGTAGGATGGAAATGGTTATGAAACACATGTGGAAGCTCGTGATGGTGAGACGATTTGATTATTCTTTTTACTATGTGGATTTTATCTGCAGATCTCCAAAGCTGGCTTGGCTGAGAGAAGCTTAAAATTATGCTTCTACGACGTGGATGACAGCAAGAAGTTCACTATGCTCGGATATATTATTCAGCCACTGAAAGATATCGACTGGTCCTTTGGAAAGCAGGTAATTTTCTTCATCATTTTTTGTTATTATTATTGTTGTTCTCCCCACTCCAGGGCTAACCAACCAACCATGCAGCACTAAGGTTACTTTATTTGTATCCATGGGCAACTTTCTGGGGTAACTTCAAAGTGAACGTTATTTTCCCTCATGTATAAATGCAATCTAAATAGCATCCCAGTGTGATAGCATTCATGGAGGTCTCTGTTAAGTCATTTCATTCCTGCCTGTCATCATCATCATCTCCTTCTGTAGTTCTTTTAAGGTCATAACATAACCATCATATGAAATATTTTAGCTTCTGCTAATGCCACACAAATCCTTTCGTCAGTCTGACGCTTTTTCTCTCTCCAGTAGTAATCCACATCACAGGCTTTTGCAATACGTAAAAGAAGCAGAGTATATATATGAGTGACTATGAAGTGAATTGAGTTGTGGATGTGTATGTGTGTATGAAGTAAAGTTGAAGAGTGACTTTATGTATGTTGGGATAGTGCGGTTTAGCTCCAAGTTTCAGACCGCCTCAAGTAAATGGACGGACCTAAATCGAATTTTCCTCGGATCCATCATCCTCCTCTTCCTAATCGCAGTCTTCACATCTTACACAACCATTTCACATTATCCCAACTTTCTCCTAAAGCATCCAAATTGAGGGCCATGCTTTCATTTTTTTTCAAATCCATCTCCCCTAAACCCATCACTTGGAAGGCCGACTAAACTCTGGCCACCCGGAATGGCAAACACATCATACAAAGTTTTCCAACTTTCCCTGCTTCACAAAGCCTTTGCAAGATCATGATTTTTGACTGTGCATTTGCTATAGGATGGATATTGTGAGTTAATTTCAAGTCATGGGGGTTCTGTGAGAAGGCCTTTTTCCTCCATAGTCAGTCTGCCTCACGTGGATCTGTATCTGACCAATAGAGTGACCTAAGTATGAAAAGTAATGCCCAGCGGAGTTGTAATCATCAAGTAGGCATTTTAGCTTGCATCAGTAGCATGAGGGGATGATATACCCACAGAAAATCCGCTTTGAGTCACAGACAGCAGCACATGTCTGGTCTGCGGTGTGGGCATTAGTCTAACGAAAATGGGCAGCTCATGCTCAATGATATGCGGAAGAACATTCTGGCTTTTCCTCTTCCTGTCCACATATAAAGTGCCTCTTCTAATGAACTAAAGAGGAAATCAAGTAAGTCTTTCATTTGTAATTGACATGTAACTTAGCCTCCCTTCACTCTCTCTCCACTTCTCATGAAATCCATGACTCATCTTGGCATTCTCATTCGCTCTTAATGTTCATGTCCACTCAGAACAGATTCTAAATAGCCCCTCCTTTATCCGCCCAAAGATTTATCATTCTCATCTCCTTAAATCGCCTTCATCCATCTCCAAATTACTCTCCGGCCAGTTCATTAGCGAAACCAGGGCATTCTTATGCAGCTGCTGTCAAATACACGAAATATTGGTTACATTTCAGCGCTGTCTCTTTTACCTTACGACTTATCTCTGACCCAAATAAAAGATGCTGTCAAAAAGGTAGGAGGTCAAGCAAAGTGTGGATGGGACAGTTTATTTAATTCGACTCCTAATCTGACCTCACGTAGTTGTTTATCACAGCAAATCAGGTCCATCAGGCCTCAAGCGCAATAGTTAATTTGAAGGACGGGGAAAAGGTCACATCTCTCTCGCACTTGCCCCATAACTCCTGCAATTAATAAATGTTGGTCACAGTGACAGCCAATAAGTGTAACCAACATAAAAGCCTGTGGCAATTATTAATCTGAGCGTGCCCGGAAGCTCTACAAGAACTGGGCACAGAACAGAAGTGTAAAGTGAGAGAAATTCCCAGGTTTCACGAGCATAATGAAGAGACCAACTCAAAATTAACGCGTGGAAGATTCAAGCCATTTTAGTCAAACACGCTGGGTTCCTTTGTATGAGCGAAACTTATCCACGGAAGATTGTAATGTAAACAAACGTTTGTTTACCTTTATTAGCTACGTACCACTCCTGTTCGAATCGTTTGGAAGGATTCTTTCAATTAAAATCGTCACAACTGCTTGCAAATCCGTAAGGATATAAGCAGAAGGCGTTAATGCGAACTAGTTTTCTATTCACTTGGAGTTGAGTTAATAGTTTGGCAAAATTACTTTTGAACGAGCAAGTCCAAGCTTTAGCAGCTCATTTCCACATTCTGTAACATGCCTCATGGAATTGCATATGCACAAGAGTTGCTTCATCCTCCTGATACGAACGCCGTCAGAGAAAGTTGAAAAAATGGTTCAAGAAAGACTGGTGGTGAAAGCGGTGAAAGCATGTCGAGGAGTATAGCGGAAATGGGAAGGAGTGGATGCACTGTGATTATTGCATACACTAGTAAGACAAATTTTAATTCCAAGAACCATTGGATGAAGTATTATAAATGAACGATGCTTTCCCACTTTCACTCTCTTCACCTCATTGTGGTTGGAAAATTAGGCGCACGAATCATGCCATAGGAGGGAATTACGGAAGACGGAATCAAGTTTGGATGGTTGGTAATAAAGGTTCCCACGGAAGATGTGGCTGTATAGCTGTTGTAAGATGGAAGTGAAGAGTAGTCACGTTTGCCAACTGGTTAATGAATATTAATATTTCGCATGACTCTCTGTGTGCCTTTGCAGATGTTTAAAGAAGACTTACTGCGAGACAGCGGGGAGCTGTCGCCGAATATTGGAGAAGTTCTTGTATCTCTGTGTTACAATGGGAACATTCCAAGACTTACGGTGAACATCATTGAGACCAAAGGGATCAAAGTAAGGGATATGAAAGCAATAAAGAGAATGAGGAAGTGACACGAAATTGACCTCATTCAAACGAGTTCCGTCTTTTCATATAATCCATACAAATATTGTGAATGAAATCGTTGAAAGCAGAAGGCATTATTAAAGGATCAAAACGTCCTGCCTGCATGGCTTAAAACGTGATTTGGTTCACAGGAGCATAGTTTAAAAGCTCGTTGTTGGGGATTCAACATTTTGTCACTTTCCTGGCAAGCTTTTTTCAATGTTTAGCAAGCTAATATTTTTAGTCTAGAGAATCAGCGTCCGGACTGTATGCCAAAATATCCTTACATCACCACACCAAAATCGTCAAGACGAAGAAAACCTCTACAGTAGCAGTAAGTTCAATTCCTTTCCTTCAGCTTTAGCCCTGATCCCAAACATTTGGTCAGACGTAGTTATGCGAAGGCTGTGGAAGTAAGCTGTAGAATATGAGTCTCGTGGCAGGAGCTGACACAAGCAAAAGTTATGGCGCTAGCCAGATTGTGCAATATAATATGGCAAACGGTGAAACGACTTTTGCCACCGCTCACACTTCCATTATGGGTTCGATGTCGAACTTGTTGGGAAAAGTTGAAGGAACAAATAATGGAAGTGTTGACTGCATAGTTTCAGCACCAGGAATGCCCATGGTCCTTCACTCTCAGCTAGTTTTACTGCTTCTAGTTTCCGAGGTCGCGGCAGAACGTAAAATAATACCTTTGACACTAATTTCCTTCCTTTGACCACATGAGTGCACAAATCTGTGGTTAGACCTGAGGTAGAGAGCGTCCGCCTACGTACGTGTCAATTAGTTCAAACACAGTCATTAAAAGCGGCCGGAGCAGCACACCGCATGAAACTGCGGCTGAAGTCGGTTTGATCAAGTTCAATATCAACAGAGCCTGCCCTGCAGCGCACCTGACAATAGTCATTACAAATTTAAGTAAACGATCACGTTGATTTCTGTCTTGCTCTCACACGCACAGATGGTATAGATTATGTTTAGCATGTCTCGCTGCTCCATTCTCAGTTTCACGACAGGCTGAGCCTTCTTTGACTGACGATGTGGCGTTAATATTTTAATATGAGTATCTCTGTCGCACGGTTTCAAGACTTTTCGTAGATAACGAAGGCACACGTGTGGAAATTCTTTCCTTCCTCCACGCCTTCATTCAGTTGTTTTCCACAGAGTCTTTGTACTAAAATTGCTATTTTTTATTAATTGAAAATTTGTCGTATCGTAAGGACCATTTTCTTATACTTGAACAACTCATGCATACGACATGCAAAATGCTGTTGTTTTTAGTGGGAGCGATCCAAATTGCGCTCTTCTCCGCCCATGCCACACAAGATCACCCAGTTGCTGTGATACTTGTGCGGATTGAAATTAGCGTAGCTGGAGAGTGTAAACAAGTTGAGTTAATTCGGTCCATTATTGTTAGGCAGTGAAGCAGAGCGTAAATGATAATCTGAGCCTTATCCTATTTCTCTACTCGTATACTCATCCAGATCTTGGGCAGAGCCGGATGGCGTTCATGATGATGATAATTATAATAACAGCATCAGTCAACTCCACTCCCTCAGATACCCTTCCATCCGCTTGGATCCATCTGGCTAGAATTCCCCATAAAACACATGGGAATACTAGGCTCATTTCCACGTCAATAATGTTACGTTTATACCAACTCTTGTAGCCGCCGGATTAAGCCAAAACAGACTCATTTTGGCTCAAGTTGAGGCAACTATGCTCAAGAGGGAGTCTAATGAGTGAATTGAGAGAATATAAAGAGTTTTATGACTGACTGAATGTTTTCTATTTTGAAACAGTTACTGGGATGTCGCTCAAGTTTCAATGAGAGCTTCAATTTCAAGTTGCCAGCCGAAATGTTGGACACCGCCAGTGTGAGTGTTCAACTGATGTACGCCCAGCCAGGATATAACAAAGGTATATTCTATGGTAATGACCTTCCTCCTTCTTCTTCTTCTTCTTCTTTTCTTCTTCTATACTCCTTTCTTTCTTACGTAAGACGTGACAACACTCGTAGTTTTCTCCAGGGAAGCCTTATTATAAAAGACAACTTGCTTTCACCAAAAAAATAATGGACGATTTCTTTTTCTCAATCCCTTCATCTTTTCATCTATCTCTTCATTCTTCTCTATCTCTCTTCTTGGAATCATTCTGCAGAGCATTAGACGCTCTCCTTTCATCACATCCTGTCAACAACAACAACAATAATTATGTCTCCAAGTCAATACGACTCCTTAATTAGGCACATTGATAACAATTTGGAAATGTGTCTTCATTCAGCGGACTATTTGTAGTGTTCCGGGTGAAAGGCAGTTGAAGTTATAAAGAGTTGGTTGTTTTTTCCAGATCAACCAGCAGGGAGGGTTGTCCTTGGATCTTTTATGTTTGCCCGAGGGAAGGGATTAGATCATTGGACGGAAATGCTATCAAAACAAAAGGAATCAATTCAATATTGGCATGCCGTTTCCGAATGAGTTATCAGCCTTTGTCTTGTCCTTCTTCTCTCCTTTCCTTCCAACTTGAGTCGCAAGTCCAGCTGCAAAGGAAATCCTTCCACGGTGTTAGTTTTCCCAGCGATGTCATCACCAGCTAAGCTTCATACATACTCGAAAAGCAGACGACGACGACGACGACGACGATTTCCTTGTAGCCTGAGATGAACAAGATCCTGCAGAGATGACAAGATGAAATTTGGGACCGTGTAACTCCAATTAAATTTTATGACCTTATGAGGAGCTGAGGAGCAGACCAAGATCAAGCTTTAATTGCCAGTAACAATAATAAAGAGGAAACTACGCAAGTTATGAGAACTTTCCTCAGGCAGTGACATTTAATTTTATTACAGTAGCTTGTTAGTGTATGAAGAGATGAAGGGGATGGAGCGAGTATATTACACTGACCAGGATAAATCTACTAACTACCACCACCACAACTACTTCCTAAACGACCAGTACTCTTCTTCAGCCCACATTTAGTTAGCGAGTAAATGTTCGAATGTCATATTATTATTATGTCCATGTGTCTCACTGTCGCCAGTCTAGACTTATTCCAGTAACAAGAATAATTATTATTTTCACACAGCAGAATCTCTTCCCAAGGTCATCATTATTAATTTATATATTGTGGTACTGAAGGAGGATGTGTGCACCTTATCTCACTTTGTAATCTTTACGTTACAAATTTTAAATTAA
>JAQFYD010001931.1:0-10818 GCA_034694225.1 Bourletiella hortensis
TTCTGTAACTCTCAGATTTCTGCATAATATTCTTTCTATTTTCGTTGAATTTTTTGCACTCAAAGCTTTTGCGTTTATTGTTCACGAGTATAAAGATTTTGCAGCAGATTTCGTGTGAGCTTGTGGTAATGTGTAGGAGGCTGTCAGAGGCCTTAGCTGTACTCTAGCAGAAGCGGCGATTGCAGGCTTCCTATGCAGATCTGGATTCTCCTCCGTCGGATGAATATCTTACTTCATCTTCTAAATGTGCATTTTGTAAGCTGAAAAAACTTCCACGAAGGTGGTTTATAAGTTAACGTGAGAGGCCTAAATGGAGAGATTGGGATTCACATCTTATAGCTATAGCTATATGCTTATGCATAACGTAGTGTATTTCACTTCCCGCAGTTGGAATAGACAACAGAATCCGGCCGTGTTGTGGTGCTGATTACATAAACTGAGGGCGAAATCATTTAAATTTTAGCCTCATCTGTCCATCCTTGGTACGTAATCCATTGCTACCTATTCTGAGCTATCCAACTGGCCAGACTTTTAAATGGGCATTCATTATACACAAGGTAGACGGGCTCTGCAGGCGGAACCCAAAAGGGGAACATAAATACGTAGCTATTGCTATACGTGCACTGTATACGGCATCATCATCACTATCAATATACATATTTTCCAGAATCCTTTCTTTCGTTCGTTAGCTTCTGCTAGAAAGTGGTAAGTGGGCCAGCGTCTGATACAGCATTCGGAAGTCAATTAAATTCCCTAGCGATTAAGTCTCCTCTTGATGTGATCCGAGGTCATTCAAGGGGCCGGGGGCAGCACTTTTAAAAGTGTCTTTTTTCAAATGAATCTACGGGACAGAAATGAGGCATAACATATGCACCAGAATTTGATTCCCTACGAGAATCTTGTACGTTCGAATGCTGTACTGGAACTGTATACAGGCCACCGTTAGTGGCTGGCCCGTAGGGCCGGGATCTTGCTTGTTTCATAATAAAACCCGCAGGGAATGTTATAAGGTGAATGTAATGCATGAATACTCAACACCTGAGGCGCATTTATGCTACATGTACTTAAGATGAGAAATAGTTTCATGTTGGCTTATCTGGATATAGTTGCTACTTATGAAATGGGAGCATCTTGCATCAGACCTTACTGGGTAGTAAATGGCTCTTTAGAATGCTTATGCGATATAAGGATAAGATGAATACTTAAAATTTATATATTTCCTATGCAAAATTGAAACGATGAGATGACAGGAAGGAAGTGAATGTAGCAAGGAGACAGATGGAAGAAGAAAGGTGGTGATGATATAAGATGTGGAAGGAAAAATGTGAAGAGCGAAAGTATAGGGTATCTCACGCCCGGCGCTATGGGCAAATTCTTTCTATGAAGAAAGCACGACAAGAGAAGCATTAGATTGGTTTGCTTTGAATTACAATTTTCACCTCTATAGCCAAGAGAAAAATGCCGTCCTTCTTTCTTCAAGCTGTACGGTCCGTAAACCAGCTGCTGCTGCTGTTGTCTTTGCTCTTGTATCATAGCTATGTAGCTACTAGCCATAACTACAGTCCTCATCTACCCTTCGGAAGTATGAACAGGAGGGGTAGCAATATTAAAATGACTTTGATATTCACCACAGAAGAACTCCCCGGAGAAAGTTGAGCTGACATTGATGGCAACAATGTTTCCCCATGTGTACGTGCTTGGACTTGTTATGAAATTTAATCTGTTATTTCATTGTATTTCCAGTAGTAGTAGCTTCCTCCACTCTCATATGGGAATTTCCGAGCCTTCAAAACCATTTGTGCATTCTTAGATGCCGCAAGTAATGAGAATTATGAAACGGGGCAGCTAAAGTTAGTAGCATCTGTTTCCCGCACAAAAACAAAATTGCCTTCCGTTGTCTGCGGGAGCCACAAACAACAACAAAGAGACGCCGACCTACAAGAACTCATTTGAGCTTGAAGCAGGAGATGTAGTTCACCAACACTTCAATTCTCCAGCTCATTGATCATAGAAAGGCAAAATGAAAAATCGGACGGGAACGGAATTTCTAAACAAACCTTCACACTAGAGCCGCTCCTTAATTGCACTAGTGAAGGTGGACCGAAAATAAACCAATTCAACCAGCTAATTCCTCCTTTTTCATGAACTGTTGATACACTGAGAGCGCTTCTCCTTGGTTTTCGGGAAAACACCTCGCTGTTGAGTCAGGCATGCAGTAGATTCTGTAGCTTTTGGGAGAGCAGGATAGACTTCATGCAGCAACCATGCTATCATCGGCCAAACAGCTATAATGCCATGCACTAACTTAACACGCACAAGAGGCAGAATTAATAGGTATGAGGCTGTACCATAGAGGACGTTTGCCCATAATTGCTCCGCCTCAGCATCCACTATTAGTCGCACTGAAAATGCCGCCTATATACACGCAAGGTGTTTTATTTACCATGTTATTGCTGTTCATCTTTGTCTCACAGTTTTAACCATAAACACGAGCTACTGCAGGCCTCGCAAGTATTAACGTAGTTGAAGAGGAAAAGCTACAATGACTTGTATGCAACACTAGAAGCTACTGGAAAGCATCATATTTGACAGCTTTGATGGGAATGCCACACATAGAGTAAGAAAGTGAAAAGGCGTCGGGGAAGAGGATTTGAGCTCACGTCCATGTGTGGGATATGCGAGAGAGTGGAAATGGAATTGAAATTTCATGTTCCTTGCATTCCAATTTGCAAACTGAACGATCGGCTCTAAAACTTTCCAAGTTCTACTGGGAGGGAGCGAAATATTACCAAACTCCTTGGGGGTAGTACATCCTTCTGCAGACTCTGTCTCCTCTCGAATCTTTTTTTCTATATTTCAACCTCACACACGAGAATAGTCTATTTCATCTTGAAGAAAGAAAAAAAAAGAAGTCGCCAGAGACGTAACAGACAGACAGCGACGGAGAGAGAGATACATGCATTTTTTTCCAAAAGTGCAAATGAAAACCCGACTATTCTTCTTCCTTTCTTCCACCACCACTACTACTACTTCATCTTTTCTCAGCGGTGGCAGTATTTCCCCAAAGTATACAACTAACCCAAGGTCATATGGACAGACAGCAGAAGGAGAAGTAGAAGAAGAAGAAATCCTGCAGAAAATGTGTCATGAATTCATGAACTGAAGTCATTTTGTGGGTGGTGCTTGCTGTGGAAGAGGAGAGAGTCTGTCTGTATGCCCCTGTGAAAAAGGAATAATATGGAGACAGAAAAGAAGAAGACGAAGGAAAAGAGATGGTTTAAAAGCCTCAGTCAGCCACTTTGCCGCATCACTTACTGAACAAGGTCAAATCTAAGCAGGAGGCTTACAATTGCATTATATCTTCATTCTAGAATTCTTCACTCTCAAAGTCTCCCTTCCCTTTAAAGCTCACACTATGCACTTCCGTAATGACTGTCTCAATTTCTCAACCACTTTCCAAACATTTTCCCCTCTTCTTGAACCTTTTAGCCTTTGCAGAGGAAATTCTTTTCAGATATAAAAGTACCAGCTATATGTTATCCAGGGGCAATCGTGTCGCTTGTGCTAGAAAGCTGAAGAAAGAGTCAGGGACACAAAAAATGGTACATGTGAATACTTCAGCCTTTCGGTAGCTATCTAGAAGTGAAAGCCAGGCAGCTTCGTGGGTCTTTGGAAGTATAAAATATTCTCAGAGGAGGTAAAAAATTTCCATCCAGGGAAGAAGCTGGGTTTCAGGGAAATTAATTTTGAAATAGTTCCGTTTCTAACGTATTCATTCAATGAAGTTGAAGGGAAATTGGTAGGCGGCGATGTTGACAGTGAAGCCAAGTGGTGAAAAACACCTGTAAATTGGTTAGACACTTTGAATTAACTATATGTCAAGTTTACCTAAGTTTTAATTAACTTACGCCCTCGTCTGCCTAGTTTTCATTAAAACTGAGCATAGTTTAGATGTGACTACAGCTACTCTTACTAATACTACCATCATGCTCATCTGTGCTGTAAGCAAACTTGTAACTGCGGGGTTTTCATTCACCGCGACCCACATAGCCATGTTAGAGTGATAAGGATTACATGGTAAAATGATTGAACTCAAGTGACCAAAAGGAGTATGTCTCATCACAGGAATTTTTCCTCTTATCTCCATGAATAATTCAGCAAGTGAGAGGATAGCACAATAGCTACTACTGTAGCACTGGTATTCGTACTGCCACTGCTCTGCATGGTGGTATAGGGCCCTATTATTCCGAGGGTTTTTCCTGTTGGACTTTCTGGTTCGGGATTTTGAACCCTACTCACGCTCGGCACATTTGCTTTCATTCTTTCGCCCATAGTCACACATATATTTATGTACATCGTCATCATTATTTCAAACAGTTTGGCTAAGCGTTGGCAATTACTGTTGAAAACAAAGAAAGCGCAAATAAGAATTCACTGTTAAGTACATTTTTTTCCACGCGCTTTGCTTGTAAATCACATTCGCAGGGTACCAGCTATATAGTTATATCGCCCTACATGTACCTCACGCCCGTACGTGCAACACGTTTGCTTTAGCTCAGGGGGATGCATGGTGTAGGGTTTATAGGGAAAGTTGCGTATGTAACTCTTGCGAATGTTCTGGATTACTCGTAGCTACAGTTTGAGTGAAAGGAAATCAAGTGCTCTACACTCGTGTTGAAATCCTCCTCCCTCCTACCTCGAGTCATTTCATTCCGACCCGGCCTTGCCAATCCCAAAGCTTTCTGCCAAATACAATTAAATAATGTGTTGTTCACGGAGCATCAGTGTCACTTCGGACAGAATCTGGAATGAGCCCCTTGTCAGGAAACTATTCACAATGAATTGTTGGCAAGGGCTTTAATTACCGCCACCTCTCCGTCTCCTCGTTTCCGCTAGATCCTATGCTGTTTTGTTGTTGATAGTTCCAATTACTGTAACGTAAGAGAGGAATGCGAGTATAGCACTCATATGTGTTTGCGGGTCGGAGGGATGAGCGAGTTTACATTAAAGCGTTTGTAGTATATGCTGCAGCTTTTGAGGTTGAAACCAAGTTGATTTTGCTTAGGCGAGCCAGGCCTTTAGTACTATTCTCGTGACGGATTTCGTGGAAATAAATATTTTTGGCAGGAAAATCCCTCTATTGCTCTTCTTAGCGGTCTACCGGAGTTTCACGATACCATGATCCTGTGACAAGCTGGACGTTCATTTCAGACTTTAAATCGTATTTATAGTGTACAGTAGCTACGCCCGACTCCTCTCGCCGCCTCTGGAAGAACTACACACATCTCTAGGATGAATGCCACGGATGCCACGATTTAACACGGACAAAAGCCTGTCTAGTGTCCACGTTCCTACGTTTTTGGCAAGAATACAGGAACTATGTACACGAGAGGTATGGAGCCGAAGATGGCTGTGCATTATAGCTTAGATCATACCACCACAACACCACGCGCGCGGTCACACAACTTATCGATTCTTTTCCCCAATTCCCTTCCCTCATTTAGTTAGTCTGTTTTATTTTGCCACTGTATGAAGGCACATACGCTAACATACTGACTCACTTGTACATTACTGGATCAGACTGAGGGGGGAAACTTTCATGAAGGGTCCCAAATTTATTATTGCATTTCAAATTTCAAAACATGCAGCGTTCTTCCTTGCGTCTTTATGACTACCCAGAAGGGTAGTGGCAAGAATTTACACGACTGGCTCTCTGACTGCTATCGAGTTTGTGGCAAGAATCAACCGTTTATAGTTCTCATCAATGGATGATCTAACTCTTTAGTTTTGTCGGCATAAATTAAAAGTTGGATATTAAAAGGAGTCAAAGATGGACCTGGAAATTCATTTGAGTGAAGCCATCACACGGCAAGTCAGTTCCTTGAACTCTCTTCTCATTACTTATTGAGTTTTCTAATAACAAGGCAACACATGGATGAAATCTGTCATATAAAATTGTCCCTAAATTACTATAGTGATAATCAGAAGCAAGTGGGGTGCGCTGTGGTTACGATGGTTTATGAGGAACGACTTTCAACGTTCCTATACTCTAGAGGCGACTGACTGTTTTTATTGATCTATGCTCAGAAGTTTGTTCCCAACAAATAATGACATGGTGAAGGCATAAAGAGTGCGTTTGCGAAATTCAATTTGAAATGACAACGTCTATAATGCGTAGTTTCGATAGTTTTAACGTCTGACATGCCGGCACCTGCTACACATCCAAAGGAATCAAAGCCGGTTACTCAATAATGCCATTGCGGTGTTCCTCGGATAGACTTGGCTGCTGCTATAGAATAGGGAGCTAAAACGTTTCGAAATTTAGTTTCAACCGTTACGTTTGCAAGAGCGAGCAGTGTGAGAGAAGTGTACGAGATTTTTGAAAGCTGATCGAAGGTTGTTGTGTATTTTTTCTTGATAATGGAACCGTCAGCCGGCCATGACAAGATAATTTGTCTCTCACAAAAAGGTTACAATAAAGTAGGCAGGAAGCATTTAGGGCTGGCTAGAGTAGCACAGAGCAAGGAGGATGAAATGGTTATGTTGTGGACCAGTTAGTCCAGGGTCAGTCAGCTCTTTCTGCTATTACTACTAAGCGGAATGAGTGAAATGGAAAGAGAAAATGAAAGGGGTTGTGTTAATTCAAGCGTCTCTGAGGTTTTCACTGGACCGAGAGCTGCCTGCCGCGCACTCTTATTTCTTTTTGTAGGCTCCAGAAAAGTTTTTCTCTCTCCAACAGTCCAACTTTCCCCTGTTTCCGCCACTCCAGCAGCCAAATGGGCAAGTAGTCGTTGTCGTACCGACTTTAGATTTCAGATGTATTACTAGTAGAAATTAACCATAATGATATATAGCATGTATTCAGCGTAAGTTAAAATGATGGGGCTATCGCTATTACCGTTATTAACACTAGCAAAAATGCTTTCAGCTAGGAAGGTCTTTCAAAGTAGCTTTCTCCAAGGATGCGCAGGCACACATGGAGTTCACCTTTCGTACGTAATATATACTTTGTCCGTCTGCATATAGACCTTCAGTGAGTAATCAAGTTTCTTTGCCACCGCTGCTACTAGCTACGACTACTATACTTATGACTTGGTTGGAGACTCTGATGATGATGATGATGATGATGATATTAATCCGACCATGCGACTCTGGCGGAGTGACAGGAAAGACATTTATTAATTTGATTGGCGTGAACCCTGTCCTCGGAAAAGTGCAAACGGCTGAACATAATGAGGAGCTTTTGGCTGAATGAAGTTGAACCAGACACACATACTAGAAGCCCACACTCATACACACTCGCCGACATACGCACACACTTTCCAACTTTTCCCTTAATGCCGCCCTCTCACTCATTCTCTCTTTTCCTCCGCGACTCTCAAGTTGGTAACTTTACTTTTTCTTGCCCGGAGGAACAAGTTTTTCATCAACATATGAAAAAGTTTCTTCCTTCCCCATCATGCTACTAAAAAACTGCTACTATTGCTAATAGGCTACTAGCCACGACCCCAAATTCGTCCACCAGCATCATTGCACAGCTACTATAAGTAGCTACGAGCCTCTAAAGCCATAAAAACTGGGCAACTCGTAGGAGGAATGTATTTATGAGGACTTGTTCAACTTGTGTAAATCACTACCACTAAAGCAACGTACTTCGTCATTATTTTCTTGACAAGATTAAAAGCAAATTGAAATCCGAGCTAGCTCCTCCACGTCAACAAAACTGACCTGTTTACCAACATGTCTGAACATAATCCGTGTAATGAGTCCTGCAGATGTCGCATTAAAGTTATCTTCTTTACCTTGCTTTTATGGCTTCTGTCTAAGCAATAAGGATGACAAAACCCTCTGCCCCACAATCTTCTTCTTTCCATTCGAAATGGGTTTAAAAGTCAGTAGAAAAAGCTAATAAATCGAGGATGGAAGGAAGTAACTAACTGGAGGAGTTTTTCCTGCTCTTCCTCTTTCTCCTCTTGGCTCTTACTAGATGAAGAGAGGAGGAAAAGAAGATGGCGAAAAGATACTTTTTACATTAATTATGACTTGAATATCATAGCAGGAGTTAACAAGCAAATAGGAAAAGACAAGCAGAAGAAAAGTGGATGGGGAAAGTAAGAGTGAAAGTGAGAGAGAGAGAAAAAGTGGGAGAAAGTGCTTAATATCCAAGCACGACACTATACCACCGATAGATAGCTGTGGAATGAGATAGGAAGAAAAAGTGTTCAAGTGGAGAAATGTCTAACAAAGCAGAGAGAAAAGGGAGGCTGAGGATGAAAATTGGAGCATGCTGAGATCAAATAAAAACTTCTCTCTTACCTTTATTGTTATGGCTAGTGAAATACTCTCCCCCAAGTACCTTTTTCATCGTTCGCGTTCAAGACCGCGCTTCCCCCCATCTTTCTCATATATGCTGTTGTCCCTTTTCGTTCAACTGGATAAAGTAGAATGTAATAAAGGAAACTATTTTGTGTATTTGCCTTCTGCGGCTTGTCCTCCTCCTTCACTTATATATTTCTTGCTTACTCTCCACAAGGATTCCTCCGGTCTTTCCCTCTTTCTTGCTTCTTCTCCTTCTCTTCCTTCCACTTGTGTCCTCCTCTCATACACAGAGACATATAAACTCATATTTCTCTGCTCAACCAAGGTTTCTTCACCTACTCCTTTCCTATTTTCTCTCAACAATAACGCCCATATTCCACTTTCTCGTTACATTGCGACAAGGCTGTTCTAGCGGTGGGGCTATGTCTCCTGCTACTGGTGGCACGTCGTTTGAAGGGCGAGGAGCCCGCTTCCAGCCTACGGGGATGTGTATCCCGAACAAATCCTCCTGCCTGAGGGTATCCTCCCATGTGAATTTTCCCACAGACTCTAAATATGACACTTTCTTATGCGGTGGGGATAATACGTAGGCATTCTGGGTGCATCTTATAATGAACACCTCGACAGTGCCAGGGTAACGCCAGACGTCACTCCCAATTGAATGAACGTCGTATCGCAAAAGTATAAAAACGCATGTGAACTGCGGTCAGCATAGCAGCAGTAATGGCGTTGAAATACGTTTGTTTGCCCACGTACGTCAGGTCGCGAACTACATACAAGAAAGTCAATATGTCACACAGATGACTTAAGGATGCAAAAAATAATAAGAGGATCTATAGCCAATAAAGCCATTCTTGTGGCAACTTTGTTTGCACTGCTATTGTTTGTATAGCGGGATGGTGGGTTGGCATGGCTACATGTTTTTTTAAATATGAGCTAGAGAGCCAGATCTTATGGCATAGTTCTTTTTTTATTCTCAACTTAAGTTTTCCAACTCCTAATTTTGGAGTACTCCGGGAATGTGGAGAGGTAAGACAGAGTGTAGAGTCTGGCTATTCCATTGGGCACTTCTTCAAAGCTATATTTAGTCACGATGGTGGTTAATGGATGCATTTAGCATGTTTCGGTCCAACTTTGATTACTTGTAGAATAAAGCCATGGACAGAGCAGACCGTATGAAAGCAGGGTTACGAAATTCTCTTCAGCAGTGCGGATGCCTCTATTTAGAGGAAATTTTGGGACGCCAAAATAATAAACTATACGCATATGTGAAAGAAGAACATCGTTTAATTTTCTGATTTTCCTGGGTAGGTTGAGTAAAATATAGTCAAGTCTCAAGGGACAACATATGCGAAACAGGAGGAGCATAATTATACACAGCCCGTCTGCTTTCACTGCTCCGAAGTAGCTGCTGCTGCTATTTACTCAGGACACTGATTAGGGCCTTACGCAGGATGCACTAAGTAGTCATATCCTCCTCTTCCTCGTGCTCCCCATCAGCCTGCTGTTGTATCCAAGTGAATAGCAATGCTAAAATGCGTAAACCTCGAACAGTCCGAACAGCCATTTCCTCTTTCACTCTCTGTCCGAAACCGTTTATGTGTTGAATATGCAATGTAGTCCACGCTAACTAGATGAACTTCTTCTTGGAAGCCACTTTGGAACACAAATAGGATACATGCTGCTGTTGATCAATCAAGGCTGACTGGCATGGACCTTTTGCACTCCTATAGGCTTTTGCTCTGCCCCCTTTTAACTTTGCATGATCAGTTACTATGAAACTTATTTGGCGGCGCAACTAATCCACACTAAGTAGGGGGAAATGACGAAATGAATTTGATAAAATGTACTTTCATATCAGAACATGTACAGAGCGGGTGGGTTAAATGTTTAATGCCTGAATGCTGCTAACAGAGGCGCATGTATTTTGGAGGAGAGCTTTGAATTTTATAAGCGAGAGTGCCCAAGGCTGCATACTAGCTATGGAAAGTTTAGAAATCATGTTGGCTGCAGAAAGATATGGTTCACCAGCGGTGGTATAGTAGCTAAAAGTTTTGTTTATACCGTCAATATCGTCTGGTCATGAGAGTTTTACTTTAGAGTTCCCTATGTTCACTCATGGACTGCGTGCTGCTGCTGCCACTAGCAATGGCGACTACCAGCTTATTTAGCGCATTGCATTGGCTGGCTGCAGGAATGATTGTGGACTCATTGGAACAAGTCTCCGTTGCTTAATGGATTAACTTTGCTAGTTTTTCAGGCGGGATATGCGCGACCTCCCTCTCATAATTAAGAAGCTTAATGGGTGGGGACCGAATTTATGATGATCATCCATTCAATTTTGTTTCATTTAATAATAAGCGCATGCTGTGTGCACTCTCGCCCCGTCGCCCCCACATAGAGTAGTCCTCTAGTGATTTACTTTACTGCTCCTCAAGAAATCTATTAAGAAATGAAGGAAACTATGGATGATGATAGCACAACAAGAACGAGGCGGGG
>JAQFYD010001932.1:0-10815 GCA_034694225.1 Bourletiella hortensis
AATAGGCCGGAAAAATCTCGTGAACGTGATCAACCATGATCATGCAAACTGATACAATACGGCAGGTTTACAGTTTTCATCATAGGTGCTTACTTGTACGAATCCAAACATAAGCTAAGACAATGTTATACAGGGTGTGTCAAGGAAAGGTATACAACTTTAGTCGGGAATAACTTCCGAACCCAGCAACCGATCCAAACGAGAAGATACTTATTGAAAATTTGACGAGTTTGCATATAAAAACATGTAAACCGCCGTTAAACACAATGTTAAATTCCCGATTTTTCTTCAGCCCACCTATCTCCGAAACTACCCGGCGGATTTTATCTAATGTAAGAACCGAAAAACTTACCCCAAGATTCTAGTTTTCAAAAAGTGTCTTCTCGTTCGGATCGGTTGCTAGGTTCGGAAGTTATTCCCGACTAAAGTTGTATGCCTTTCCTTGACACACCCTGTATAATTGTAATGACAAGGGGGTAATCTTGTGAACGAATCAGGTGGTTGTAATGAAGGTATGAAATTCAGTGAAAAATTTACAATGGGAGAACTGACTATCTCATTTTGTCCGATGGGAAGACGTTGCTCATGTGTGCTTGTGCGAAGTAATGTAGACAATGCAGAGTAAAAGCGGAAACTTTCACCACCTTTTTCGCACAAGTAGTTCATAAGTTCCTGAGTCTTGCTTTCTCGACGAGAACATGGTGACGAACCTAAATTCAAACCAGAATATATATTCTATCAAGATATATACACATCTTGATAGAAACTACGGAGTGGAAACGGTTGCAACGCCGTGTCAAACCATTATGGGTTACTGAAATTTTGCTCCTTAGAGACAAGGCAATGAGAAATTCTTTGGCAGTGCTTGGAACCTTGTAACTTTTTTCTTGCGGATATAAACAGCAACGCATAATAACTTAAGATTTAGCTTATTATCAGGCTGCAACGGAGCTTTATTTTCTCCTCCAGCGGACGCTTGCATGTATGGTGTACTTTCACTTTCTGATGCGGTGCTAGTTGTACCCGAACTCGGATTAGGATAGTGATCTGCATAAGCTTCTACGTTCTATGCTTTTTCCTGAATTTCAAAAAGGATGGTCCGTGGACGATTTTTCTTTTTGGGAGAAAATCTCGATGTTTCTTTGTGGGAGAAAATCTTACTTCTCCACTCAAGGGTCTTGCATGGCAAGGTTCCTGGCTGACCTTCCCATCACAACCAAGGCCGGTTTAACCTGGGTGGGCGACTGTGACTGTATGAGTGAATAATGGTCGGAAATGTACGAGAATAGTGGTCAGTATCTGCTGAAACCAATTCAGCTGCTTTAATGTGATTGAAGTGAAATGCGACAAGAATAGGAAATCTCGCAACGCTTTCCGCCTGGCAGTCATGAAGTCTCCGAACTTGAAATTTTTCACTGAATTTCATACCTTAACCGTCTGATTTGTTCACAAGATTACAACCTTGTCATTACAGTTATATAAAAATGTTTAACTCCTACACACTAACTAACAACAAATAATGACCATTTAAGAAACATTTAAAAATGGCCAAAAAATTGAAAAATGGAGTATCGCCGACACGTGTAAACAGCATAGCGTTTTCTAACAATACTGTACACATCCGGTTGGATGACCGAAGCACCTGATACCACCGCAAGACGTGTATTTAGTACACGAGTCTGCTTTAGTGAACAGTCCTCTAGAGCAACTTCTAGCTCTTGCAGTGTAACACCAGTTTGTTTCAGAGCCGTCGCAATAACGCCAACAATACGATCCATGCATCCAACTACGACTGCACCCAGCGGAACCAGTAGGGCTGGAGGCATCACAAGTATTACTGAGGCTCAGGATAAGGGCCATGACAAGGACAATCCCAATTGCGAATTTCCTCAGGGAAGCCATGATGTCTGTAAATGTTACAAGGCTTGAAAGTAGTTCAGTCGGAATATCGTTTAAGTACAGGACCTGCAAGGAGGAAAAAAGTCAAGTTAACAATGATTTCCTTGTTTACAAATTGGACGATTATTTCAAAGATAACTCCAAGATTTGTAACAAATAGTTACTCACTTCGTTGCTGTCTCAGGCAGACTGGACTTTGTACGAAGCTAACGAGCCGCTATCGAGTTATCGTCTGGCTTGGAATCCTATCTCGTTAGCCTTTTATATGCAAATTTCTACCCAAGATTTCAACCGCTTGTTGTTGTTAAAATAATTCTAATAATCTGATCGTAATTATCACAGTCAGATAAATTCGTGAGAGGACATACATTGTGACCAGCGGTTACGAAGAACTGGCCACTCTGAACTTACAGACGTTCAGTCGTAGTTTTCGGAAACAACAAGCTCTCGGGAAGAAAGTTTGCATGAAATGGTTGTTTCATGTTCTCCGTGTCGCAGCCGCGTCATGATTATCCGCAATGGCGGGTAAATAATACATGTTTTCCAGCTCGCAGTCAATGTCAACGTAAGCTGGAATCTCAGTTTCGTTAACGTTAGATTGCCATTTCTAGGGAATTCTGGGAAGGCATTGAACTCGTCTAGACGCGCGTCTGAATCATAGATGCTTATTTGTACTAATTCAAGCATATTGCTTTTAAAAAAAGTGCATTAGACAGGGATCTAATCTCTGTCTAGATCTCTGTCTACTGCACTTTTCGTCAGAATCGAAGATTAGCCATGATGTCATGAATGATTCTATTCTCCATACCTTCGTGTTTGGGTTGAAGCTGATAAAGCGTCAAAGTTCCTTGCACTAGCGATAAGCGAACTCGTCAGTCGTATTTCGTATTCGTCCAACTATAATTAAATCATCCGCACAAGCTTGGCGTAGCTTTGTACATTTCAACTATTTTTGCTCTAAAAATTATGGTAATGTTGGTGTCTACCCAGACTCATCATGCTGCCTTCCTGGAGAAAGAAAGGGTAAACAATGTATCAACTATTCTTGCGGCGAAGTATGCGGTGAAAGTTTTCACTCATTGACTCATCCGTTCACTCCCCCTAGTTCATCAGTTTTCTCTTTCTATTAGTTCCGGCGAGTAACATACTTTCACTCATTTTGAGTAAGTATTAAAACATCTTTATTTATATTATTATCGATTTGTTTACACAATGACCACGCTGTCATTATAATAACTGTTTAACTTTTACAAATTACAATAAATGATCATTCAAACCCCTCTTCTTTCGTACGTTTGACATATACAACTATAGCTCAGTACACTCGAAGAATATAGCGATACGAAGTCACGACTTTTAAATAGCAATAATAATAATAACTATTGGTAAACTCGAGAACCGTAAAGTCATAACAGTAACTGCGAAGTGAGCATAATACAAAGATGGGTACACATGCAAAGAAGAAGTAGCAGTAACAATAAATTTGCTACTACTAAACAAACAATAAAATAATTTCAATGTGCTCATAATGCTGCTGATGCTGACGATGACAGCAAGAAAAAAATCATAGACTACATGCCTATGAACTCATTTTTTTAACACTGAGAATAATCACCGTCAACGATTATTCATGGATACTATCGACTATCAGTAGGAATACTTTACACAGCCTATCGCGATCCATCAGGTCAGGCATTAATCGTAACATTTAAAGGCCTGCGAATAGTATGGGAACAGAAGTAAGTGACAACAACGATAATAATAATAAAGACGCGGGACAGGTATGGAATACATGGACTCACATGTAGCTTCCTTCAAACAAGTGGACTGAACATTTACCATAATCCATTCCCATATCGGGAAACATCAATGGAATTATGGATATTGGAAAAATGTATACTATGCTTGTAAATCCGTTGAAATTTACATTATCCTATTTACAGGTATAATGATGATAGTCTATACGTGAGCATAAAAATTACAAAATACAAACTACTCACTGCTTCTCAAGAATTAGGTTATTGTTACAATTATTCGTAATATTCAATTCGCTGTTGTTGCCTACAACTCGTGATGATAATGATGATTCTGGAATAGTTGTTGTGGTTGTTGGTGATGATGTGGTAATGTTGTTGTTAGCTGAAGGTGAAGAAGGGGGATGGTAGGACAGCGTCGGAGGAGAGGCAACAACAAGATTGGAAGTTGGACTACTACCTCTATTACTACTACTACTATTACTACTGCTACTGCTGCTGGAACTACTACAGTTATTATTATTTCCTAAGATAGCGTTTGTGGCCTTTGCTGACTGTTCCTTTTCGTGATAATTATTGTGGAAATCTAAATTATTACTCCCACGAGACACTGGTTGAACTTTCATTCCGGACATGACACTCTTGGCGGCAGCCGTCATTGCCAGAATAGTCTTCTCCATGGACAAATGCTGGTCAGCATTCTTAGGCAGTCTATTAGTACTTGTCTTGACAAGTGGCTTATTGGGCCGTGAACCAATGTTACCATTACTGTTGATATTATTCAATGGACTAGCTTTTGGCTTGGTAAGTTTTGATGTTGGACTATTAGTATTTCCTCCGGTGACAGACAGAGTCTTGGCCTTGACTCCATTCAACTTGGATTTCTTCTTGACCACATGCGGAATGATATTGGTATGATTGCCATTAACACTATTACTGTCTCCATTACAATTCGAGATCCCGTCTATATTCTTCACGTTTGCTGCTGCTGCGGCACCTTTGGCTGTGAGAGCAGCCAAGGATTTGAACGGACTCGCCAGAGGTTTGCCCAAATGGTCAAGCTTTGTGGAAAGTTTGGAGGACGTGGAATCTGACGAATGGATAACGCTAGAGGATGATGATACTTTCAGTCCGGCTTTCTTATTCTTGGAAACTTTCTTATTAGCCTTCGCACTAGCAGTTCCCATCGTTGTTGCTGCTGATTTCTGAGCAACTGATAGACCGATTTTCTTCATCAGTTTCGGTTTTGTACCACTACTGCTGGTAACAGTCTTTGATTCGGATGATGAATCATCCTCATTATCATCTCCTGTACTCGAGCTGGGCAAGGGTTTCTTTTTCAAATTGGCAGGGATAATTGGTGTAGTAGGTATTAATGGTTTTTGGAATTTCACATAATCATCATTACTACTTGAGGACGAGGAGGAGGATGAAGGCGAAGGGGCAAATCTTTGTGACTCATTCAATGCCACAATACATCGTGGACAATGGTGAAGACGTGTTGGTGCGGGTGCTTTACTTCCGGAGACGCGAATACAATCTACATGTAACTGACCTTCACAACTTTCACATGTAAGGTTGCAACCTACAAGAGAAAATCAAATCCAGCGATTAATTAGATTAACTAAACTTACAGAAAAGTTCTTGGCTGCAATTTTGCCTAATTTAACGTACCTGGCTGCTCACAGACGATACATTTTGGCTCGCTATGTTTCGATTTCACACTTGCGATCAGCGTCATTCGTTTTGGTGAACTTACAACAACAGCTTCTCCTGTCTCCTCTAAGCGTCTTGTCCGGCGTGACTGCAAAAATACATAAACCAAACACTGAAATTTCCGACAAGCTGGCAATGCAAAGAATTCAACACCATTCAAGTAACTTACAATTTGACTCAGGTCTACGAATCCATTAGTATTGTACTTTGGATTTGCAGTTGTCCTCCTCCTTCTTTCCACACGCTTAGTTTCGGATTGTGACTTGAGACTTTCATGAGTAATTAAACCAAAGCCCTTCAAGAACTCTTCCTGTTCCATAACATCGGAAGGAAATACCGGTAGAGCACTATTAGAACTCTTGGAATTAATTACGGGTGAACTAGGACGGCTGCAAGAACGAAGTGAGGAACAGAAATTTGTAAAATCGATTCATCTAACTGAACATGAATGTGACCAAAGACAAGTAGTCTCAGCTAGTGAGAATAAAAGTGAATTCATCATTACCTTGATAAAGGTGTGTTGGAGACGGACGAAGGACACGAGATGGAGTCGGTACATATACTGACACCACAACTCCCCATTGTTGAGACTGATCTAGATACATCAGAGTGCTCATCCTCCGAATTCGGTGGCGTATAATGATTACTTCCATTTACGACCACCACCGTCTCATTACTATTTCTTTCCCCGTTTTTCAGTCCATTCTCCTCCTTCTTCTCCTTGCCTCCTCCAACTTTGTTATTTTCTGAGGACAATACCGCCGGGGTCATGTGAGACTTTTCTCTAAATTGCTTTACAAATAATTTCTGAAAGAAAAAAACAAAATTGAAACCATCAAAATAATTTTCATCCTCTAGCCACCCCAAGCATCGGCATCATCGCCGTCGACAAGCTGAAACGGCATGGTTTGGGGCGATATAAGAACACATGGATCGATATGAACTTCATATACATACCTGCTTTAAATCGATCGCCACAATCTGTTTCTGTGATTCTGCAACATTTTGCTGGTACTCCGAGTTCTTTAAAAACAAAATAGATATGTTAAAATGATTACATGAAAATTCACACTTTCAACTGCATTAACTTTTCAGGTCCCTTCTTTCTAACTATACAACCCGCTTGGATGAGTGCTTGAAAACAACAACAGCAACAAGAGGAACAACAATCTTTTAAAGGAGGCAGCAGCATGGCATAAACAGTTGACTCTCTCTCTCTCCCCTCCCCATTTCTTACTATTGTTAACAAATTTTTACGACACAAAACATCATTATTCCACTTAAGATGGATGGATGGGTCGTCGGTCGTGGTTGTTGTGGATGGAAGGGAAACCGATTGTCTAAAACTTGAGCCCCCATCCACAGCAGCAATAGCAATAATCATAATAATTTCCCTTCAATTTTTCCCAACTTACTCCAGTTTCAATTTACATTTATCTGCTTATAAAACTCTCATACAATTTCCCAACACACAGCTAGGTTACTCATTCCATGTCATAATACAGCTCCTTCCATTCTCTCCTTCTTGTTGTTGTTGTTATTCTCTCCACATCGAACAGGTCCAGTAGCGTCGGAACGGATTTTAGGTCGGTGGGGACAATCCCCTTAAAATAGTGGGTGGTCACCAAAAAATTCGAATTTTCGAGTCCTCGTCGCTTCTGGATAGAAAATAGTTGGAATTTTCACATAGAAATGGCGCCACAAGCGCCTCGTTTTTAGGAAAGTTCGCTTAAAGTTTTATAAAAATTGCGTAAATTCATGATAAATTTGGCATTGGCCGTAGGTCCACCGTTAGGTGGGGACAACCAATGTACTTGTCCCCACCACATTTTAAGGCGGTGGGGACATATCCCCGCTGTCCCCCCACAGTTCCGACGCTACTGAACAGGTCAAAACTGAACATCAAGCTGCATATTTAATAAATCTGCGGAACCAGACTTACCTGTGGATCCAACTTTAGCTTCTGCATGCAATCCTGTAAATAATCCAATTCATAATGTTAGTAAATTGTTTGTATAGAAAATCATTTTTCATGCATCATGAACAAACAAGTCCTGATATGTCACTTCCTGCCCCACATCGTTCGTGTCACTACGAACGCCCATTAGTAATGATTGGAAACTAATACCAAGTGCATTCATAAGGCTTCAAATACATATAGATGGCTAACTGATCCTTCGAAAGGACCTTCGTGGGTACTTTGGGCTACCAAAAAACTTGATGATGATTCTCATTTAGGATCATACATAAACTCAAGTACCTTTGATAGTAACGGCAAGTGTTGCTGCCACTGATGAACCTGAACCTTCCCAAACTTTATGACTCAACAAAACTGACTGAGTCATAATACACTGAAAAACGTTAATAAGTCGTCAAAGCCATCACGTTCCTACTAAACCTCATCCTTGTTTAACCTCATGAATTCAGAATTTTCAAAAAATATCGGTTAGCAACAACACCGCTGCTGTTCTTTGCGATAACTCCTAAAAACAAATATTCCTGCGAACAATCCTAACTGGTGACAAACGACATTAGGAGGTTAGGACAATTCCAAGAATGGAATTTCCTCTTTCTTTGATAATAAATAATGTTGGTGCGAAACCTCGTGCCATAGAAGAAGAATATTATTTGTATAACCTTAAAACTTTTTCAAGCTCTGGCCTTGATCATAAAGATCATGGCTATGATAATGATTACGACAGAATTTCGAGTCAAATCCGTCGTCATCTACAAATGGCATTCGCATGCATAAAATCAAATTCAAAATTTCCAGAAATCCGTCCCCGAAACCATGCATTTTAGGTTCTAGCTAATCCTACACATCCAACGATGAATCTTAAGCCCAAAACCCACCAGGAACTTAGAACTTCTAACTCGAATACATTCCGAAGTGACACATTACATAAAAGCTGATAAAAAAGGGTTACTGATCGCATTACCTGATAGGACCGGAGAGCCCGAGTAAATTCATTTTGAAGTTTTTGTATATCCATCGCAAAATTCAAATCACCTAATGGATGAGCTATTCCAGCTCGTGATGTTGCTATTTGTTCCCCCATATCAAAATCTCTCTCACAAACTTTAGACGACAACAATTATTATTATTACTGTTGATGGGGTTTTTAGAAAAACAACAACTAATTAACAATGATATGTGGAAGATCTACTGACTCTTACGAAACATATATAAGAATACGTTAGACAACTACAACAACTTCTAACACAATAGGAATGAATGTCGTCCTGTTCATATCCCTTATTCTCGAAAATTATTTTTGACAATTATTAGCTAAATCTCACGACACACCACGACAACCACCGGATCCACGTTCCTTTCGTCCTTCGTCACATTATTACAGCACTGACGACGAGTGTCCTTCCATGAAAATAGTATTGTTCCCAAGTATACACAAAAAACAGTTAGATATCCACCCAAAACTCTTAATTATTCCAAACTTTTCCTCGTCACTTGAATTATTACTTGTGTTATTCAACATTTATTCATCAAATCGCCCAAAAGCAGTACTTCACTGTTCTTTCAACCAGTCCATTCTTACAACGACGACGACGACGACAACAACAACAACAACAACGTTCTTCCTCAACCAAAATCACTCGCCGACTTGATGTTGGAAATTTAGTTATAAAGTAAAAAGACAAGTAGTCGGGATGAATTATATGAATTCTTTAGTTCTTTTTATTTAATCTTTTTATATTTCTAGAATGGATTGCCGTCAACGACAAGAGTTTGAGGAATTAGAAGACCAAGGCGAAGACGACGACTAATGTGAGACAATGTTATTTGCACAATAACAAGTAGAAGAAGAAGACGGGAGGAATCTACAGGGTGTCTGCTCAAGTCTGACTGCCACTGCTGCCAATGCTGGACTCGACTCCCTATGTCAATCCTATGCCTGCCTTCCTCACATTTGCCACAATGTATCTGCCTGCCTGGCTATATTTTCTATACTTTTTCAATGCTTCCAACAAAAAGCAAGCATTATTACTTGGAGAACTACCAATAACAGTCAGTTTGTCTAATATTTTGCTTTAGGAGAGAGATACTGAATAGTGTCGAATGTGTGACTTATTATGAAATAATACTGCTAGTGCTCTAATAATGCCGTCGGATAGAGAGGATTTCTTATGCCACCTCTGCTACTTGTCTATGATACTTGTATTCCAAGGGAAGTTACTAGTAGGAGGCTTTTTCTCATTTAAAGCAAAACTAACAATTATTATGAAAGTTAGCCTTCAGTTTTAAAAAGTAGCTCGCTGTCGTGTGATATATTACGGCATTTACTAGTATTACTTTTATGCTTATGGTGCTACTGCTACAAGAAGAAGAGCAGTATTTTCCTGAGAATCTCTGACTGTGTAATTCTGGACGAAATGATCGGAAAATGCTGCTTCTTCCCTTGATAATAATGAAAAGGTGTACGCGCAATGTGTAAATATGTATGTATAGTCGGGATCTTTGTTCATAATGTATGTACACCCTGTAAACGTTTCCCCAGTCATGCTCATACTATTCAAGGAAGCTTGAGAGTTGAGAGTATACGACGGTAGTGAACATGCTTCAGAGTGTATATAGAGTTAAGCTTTGAAAGTTCCAGGAGTGAGAGAGCTTAAAAGGTTGCTTTCAGATGTGTGTGTGGTAGTGTGGTAGTCCCTTGGAAAACATGATGCAACTGAATTGAGAAGATTCATACAAGAACCATCTGTATGAATGTGGAAAATTTATAGGTTCTGGAATATCCACAAGAGTTCATCTTGTAGCGTGGAATTCAACCGGGGCAATACACGACACGGCGAAAAACTGTCCACAATTTTGCGGGATTAGGAAGGCGCGAATCGTGCAGTACGGAGCTGGATATTCTTTTGACAGTTTGTTGTACGGATTGTCGTTTCAATGTATAATTGGAAGAGGAGATAATAATAGCGATTTCGGAGTAATTTGGGAACTTGAAGGAAGTATTTGGGAAAGGCGTTAATTCTGAGAGGTGCGAGATATTTTGGTTCACACTGTATTCATTTAGGCGCAGGCTGAACTTTAAAAGGCTGGTGAGGGTGCTAGTTATTTAGAAGAGCAGTAGTTTGTTAAATAGGTTGGTCAAAATATTCTTGGAGAAAGGCGAAATGCTGAACAAGTTAGTGTGAATGCCTTTTTGTTGTTTTGGTCGCGATTATCGTTGGTGCTGTAGTCTGATCAACATGGTTAAATGTATTGCTGTATATCGTATAGTGGTCGAAGGAGGTGGATGAGCGGGTATTTTTTTGGTTTCCAAAACGTCAAAACAGTTTTCTTGGATGTCAGTTCACTTCATTCGGATAGTAGAACCGTGGCAGTTTGGAAAAGCGATGATGAATTTTTGCGGATCTAGATAACTTCTTCACGGCTGAATCCGATTCAGTGAATCGTCAAACTGGAGATTCGAAAAATAAT
>JAQFYD010001933.1:0-10815 GCA_034694225.1 Bourletiella hortensis
TTTGCAAAAATGTCAAAATCATGTGCATTTAGGTATAGCGTATAGTGTGATGTTTTGCCACGATCGATGGATGTTCTCGAAGGCAGGCCAAGGGCGGGCAAAACTTGTGTCTAAGCATAGGCGAACATATATGCCAAGTGGTGTAGCAAGTTTAGTGCACGAGTTGTCAAATTCCTCCATGAGGACCTGGTGATCTACTTTAAAGAAGCCGAATCACATTTAATTTCTAAAAATTCTTATTAGCATGTAGAATGAGCCATTATTGTCATATATTTCAGTGAAATAATAGGATATAAAAAATATTGAACCCTGCAACCTTAGGCTACATTTTTTTATATTAGCGACTGTATTGGCAAGCTTATGAATGAAATGTTCTCTCTAGGACCCCTAAAGTTGTTTTGCATTGCATCCAGTTTTTAAAATAATTCGTTCACAGTTTTGTACCGAATTTTTCTCCTATGATTTTACACGAGCGCAAATAACTTAGAAGGAGCATGGAATGTATAGACGGTTTACTTACGACCTTCAAAGTTATGGAGAGAGGAAGAAGCAGTATAATGTACAATGGGAAGACGGACGAATTCTGCTCCTTCCTAGCATTATATTAGCTGGGATTGCTCAATACACTTACATGCACACGATCAATATTGTTAGCAAGGTTGGAAATACCATTTTATCCATTGAATTCATTCCCATATACACACACACACAACTTGAGACATTCCCACCAAAGTTTTCCCAGATTTTTTTTCACCTTGTTGTTACGGCATCAAGACCTGATCCTGCTGCAAGTAAGTGGGTAGCAGCAGGCGCAGGCACTGGAAATTTCTAAGGCATTTCATGGTCATTTTGCAATTTTTTATAGAGCAGAGCATAGAGATTTCACATATTTTTGTTATAACTGGATTTTTTTCATTTCATAAGGAACTTGTGCACATTTCCGCCAAGATTGGTGTGACAGCAGTGTTCTGCTAGTGCTAACCTTGACATTGGGGAGCATAGCTATAGTTAGTATATGAGGAGAGTGAAAGAAGAGGAAAGGGAATCAATAACAAGAGGAGGAACCATAGACGCAAGTGCAAAGTGACTCACATGTTGAGGTAGGCTGAGCACTGAGCACTTTTACTGTCATTTATTATTGCAGGTGGATGGAGGAGGACATTAACATTCATGCTGATTAAATAGTTGCATTTCTAATACAAGTTTAATATCTTCCTCGTAGAACTGTCAAGCTCTGCCTGCTCTGCTATTAATAGAGCCACGTACGGCATCAAGCAAAGCAGGTTATCAGCATCATGCTACAATATTTACACGTGTTGACGACAGAGCGGATATGTTTTGCTATTACGTCTCATCAGCATCACCATTCATATGACAACGACAACTCATAGCTCTGTGTCGGGATGCCAACACATTTTTCAAATTTCGTTTTTCACTATTCATTTCTTATGATAGTTTTGAAGAATGAGAAGGATGAGGATGATGAGGTGATGTGTATCGTGGGAACCTGTTTCCTCTTCTAATCATGGGATCCTTCCTTTCTTAAGCAGTGATGGCGATGATGATGATGATCGTGTGAGATTTTGTGGGCTACAAGGCATACATATATATGAGTTTTGCGGATCAGGACACGAATGCGTGCTTTCCACACCACCACGTTTTTCCAAGTATATAGCTAGCTATATTACCAGTTTTCCATATAAAAACAAGGTCTTGGTTATACAATGCAATTCTTCTCAGGCCAGCTTCATAATTTAAGGCTGCTGCCAATAAACCCAAGAAGGCAAGAAGAAGGAAGGAATGGGTTACTGAAGCTGACTGCTGAAAGTGAAGCTCGTGTAAGCATATAATAATACAAGGGGCTTGGACTTACAAAGGCAGAGTTAGCCTGAGTTGTACTGAAGAACTCTAGAATTTCATCAGAAGTATGGCAGGGACAGTAAGGAGTTGGCTTGTCGGAAGAGCGTAGAACCCCAAGAAAAATACGTGTGCGCATCAGCCGATCAGCCGACTCTCACACCATAACCATTCGACGAACTTGTGTGCCATTCTAACTACAGCATAAAAGCGTGTATAATGCTTCTGAATGAATCAGACCATGTTTTTATACTTACTTCCTTTCGCTGCTATGTCAGCATTCATCATCGTCGTAGCTTACTACATGCTATTTTTTATGTCCAATTTTAGCAACGTGTCGAGGAATCATGCCATTATTATTAGAGTAAATTATGACCAATCAAAGTCCTTAGCATGGACCAGTGACAAAGGAACAAAATAGCAGTCTGCCTGTGCGATGAAATTGATGCTCATAATTTTCCAGGTTAACTTGGTTGGGACGATTTGCAAAATTTTACGACAGTCTCTGTAGGGCGGAATACTATTCGAATTATGACATTTGTTGGTAGTAAATGGATGTAAGGAATCGCATGTGAGATGGATAGTTCGCAGACTTACTGGTTGAAGCTGTGGGGGAACGTGGTACAAGGTGTGCACATATGAAATGCTAGGGGAAGAACGGTATATAGACAAATGGCCAAGCTCGTTGCAATTTGCTATTCGATCAATACTTTTGCATTTCCTCCATTTCCGCTCTATACAACAGTTTGTGCGGTGGGCATGACGAGTTCAGGTGTGCGGAGTATGAGTCAGTTATTAAGATAAAATTATTGTTATTAGTAAGTTAGGGTCAGTTGACCAAACTAGCTTGTTGAGAAAGGGTAATAAAACTAGTGAGTTTGTTTTTGGGTTATATCTAATGTGCTTACGGGACTGAAGACAGTGGATTATAACTTCCTGTTTTATTTTTTTACAGGACAAAATGCCTGCCAAGTTTCCAGAAATTGTGATCCCACCTCCTCAAGATGAGTCGGAGACCTTTGCCGCTCGCCGAGGCTCTGTCAATTCGCAACAGTACTTAAACAATGTTACAAACCAGAATGAATTTAGTCGGCAGTCAAACCGTGATGATATTGTCATTTCGGGTATTTCTGGGAAGCTACCCGAGTCAGAAAACATTCAAGAATTTGCGGACAATCTCTTCAATGGCGTCGATATGGTCACTGGTAAGCTTTCCCGCTCTTTTTTCATGCTTTTGATGGCTACAGTTGGCTAAAATAGTTTTAATAATGGTGGTAGTAATCAAGGCCAGCAATAATTATATAAGAATAAATGTGATTCACGATCGTTGAACTACTTTTTTACAGAGGACGACAGACGATTTACCCCCGGAATTCATGGACTGCCGACTCGTAACGGAAAGCTGAAAACTCTTGATAAATTCGATGCTACGTTTTTCGGTGTGCATGCCAAGCAAGCACATATGATGGACCCTCAACTCCGTATGATGCTAGAACTGACTTATGAAGCCCTCGTTGATGCAGGTACAACGACAATAATGTTTTGTAAAAATTTAACTGATCGGTGAAGCAAGTCTTGACAAGAGTTGGGCGACAGATCTAATCTAATTTTTGTTCTTATAGGAATTAACCCGGCAAGCATCCGCGGATCTCGTACTGGTGTTTTCATTGGAGCATCGAGCAGTGAATCTGAAGAAAAATGGTCCTCAAATCCTGATGAAGTTAACGGCTATGGTTTGACCGGATGCTGTAGGGCTATGTTTGCCAACCGAATTTCCTTCGCTTTCGACTTCAAAGGCCCAAGTTTTGCAGTTGACACTGCCTGTTCCTCAAGTATGGTTGCCCTTGCTCAAGCTGTGACGGCCATGAGATCAGGTCAATGTGATGCTGCTATTGTTGGTGGTGTCCAGCTTACAATGAAGCCAAACAACTCATTGCAATTCCATCGATTGAGTATGCTTTCACCTGAAGGCATGTGCAAAGCCTTTGATGCAGCGGGAAATGGTTATGTGAGAAGTGAAGCCGCTGCAATTATGTACATCCGTAAAGCTGAAGGTGCCAAGCGTGTCTACGCTACCATTCTGAATGCCAGGACGAACACTGATGGCTACAAGGAGCAGGGTATCACTTTCCCGTCTGGCTCTGTTCAGAAACAATTGCTCGAGGAGACATACTGTGAGGCTGGAATCAGTCCTAGCCAAGTTGCTTACCTCGAGGCTCATGGTACCGGTACTAAGGTGGGCGATCCTCAAGAAATTGGTGCTATCACTGATGTTTTCTGCAAGGACCGCGATAAGCCATTGCTCATCGGATCCGTTAAGAGCAACATGGGTCATGCCGAGGCAGCTTCCGGTAAATCAATATTGCAGAATATGATTTTTCGCATTGTTAGAATGAACGGTTGGCTTATGAATCTTGTTTATATTACTATTTTTAGGCATGTGCCAATTGGCGAAGGTCGTCATTGCTCTGCAAAAGGGTGTCATTCCCGGAAACTTACATTTCCACAACCCCAACCCCAACATTCCAGCTCTGACTGATGGAAGACTCAAAGTTGTGAGTCAAAACATGCCCTGGGAAGGCGGACTTGTAGGAATCAACTCCTTCGGTTTTGGCGGTGCCAACGTCCATGTTATCCTCAAGTCTAATCCGAAGACGGAACCCAGTTTCCTAGCTGATTCCACTCCACTTCTCATTCCATACTCTGGTCGAACCAGAGAAGCTATAGACTACGCTCTGAAGCAAATCAGTGCTACAAGAGATGACGAAGCGGTCGCTCTCATGCAAGAAGTCGCCCGGGAGGAGGTCAGCGGACATCAGTTCCGTGGTTACGCGGTCGTTCATGATGACAAAGTTGACATTGACATCCAAGAAAGGACTCGACAGGACAAGCCGCCAGTTTGGTTCATCTTTTCTGGTATGGGAACCCAGTGGGACGGCATGGGCCGTGACCTTCTTCAGTTCAAAGCCTTTGAAAATTCAATCAAGAAATCTGCTGATGTGCTGGCTCCATACGGCGTTGACCTCTACGACATGATCCTGAACTCCACTGACGAAGAGAAGATTGATCCTCTGATGAAATCTTTCGTTTCCATCGCTGCTATCCAAGTTGCTCTTGTTGACCTTTTGGCCAGCATTGGAATTTCCCCTGATGGTATCATTGGTCACTCTGTTGGAGAACTTGGCTGTGCCTACGCTGACGGTTGCTTCACTGCAGAACAGACTGTGCTCGCTGCCTATGCCAGAGGCAAAGCCATCCTTGAGTCGAAGTTGGCACCTGGTGGTATGGCGGCTGTCGGTCTCACATGGGAAGAAGCCAAGGCTCGCTGCCCTGCTGATATTTTCCCCGCTTGTCACAACGCCAAGGATAGCGTCACTATTTCAGGACCAGCTGAATCCGTGAGCAAGTTTGTTGCACAACTCAAATCTGAGGGCATCTTTGCGAAAGAAGTCAGTTCCAACGGCAAAGCGTTCCACAGCAAGTACATCGCCGAGTCTGGCCCCAAACTCAGAGAATCACTTGAGAAGATTATCCGTGTTCCAAAACCAAGAAGCCAAAGATGGATCAGTACCTCTATTCCTGAAGGACAATGGAACTCCCATTTGGCCAAGACTTCCTCAGCCGCATACCATGTCAACAACCTACTTTCTCCAGTATTGTTTGATGAAGCCATTACTCACATTCCAGAGAACGCATTCGTCATTGAAGTCGCTCCTCATTGCTTGCTTCAAGCTATTCTGAAAAGAGCCCTCCATTCCAGCTGTACCAACATTGGTCTCATCCACAGGTCACAACCTGACAATGCTGCGTATTTCTTGAACTCTGTCGGCAAGATGTTCAATGCCGGCCTCCTTCCTGTCATCACCAACTTGTACAGAAAGATGGATTATCCAGTGTCTGCTCGCACCTCTATGATCAGCCCATTGATCAAGTGGGACCACAATGTCTCTTGGGCTGTTGCTTCATTCAAGGAGGTAATTGCTGTTTTCATTTTCACTTCGAATTTTGCTTATTAATTAGTTCAATTAATCAATTAAAAAACTAATTTACTCTATTTTATTTTTCAATAGGATGGAGCCAAATCAGGAGAAACCGTCATTGAGGTCTCGCTGACAAACGATGATGATCAATTCTACGCCGGTCACAAAATTGATGGCCGTGTCCTCTTCCCCGCCACCGGCTACATGTATCTTGTATGGAAGACCTTCGCTCAACTCCGTGGTACCAGCTTCGAGCAGCTCCCAGTTGTATTTGAACAAGTCAGCTTCCAACGTGCAACCATCTTACAAAAGGATGGCTCTGTCAAATTTTACATCAACATCCTTGAAGGCAGCGGTGAATTCCAAGTTGTTGAGTCGAACTCTGTCGCTGTGTCCGGTATCATTCGTTTACCCACTGATACCGTTGACAAGGAAATGCTCAAATTGAAACCCCATGACATTCCTGAAACTCCCAAATACATTCCCCTTAACAAGAGTGATGTGTACAAAGAGCTCCGTCTCCGTGGATATGACTACGAGGGACTCTTCCGTGGCATTAGCACTGCTGACAACCAAGGCCTGTGGGGAAAGCTTAGCTGGGACAACAACTGGGTGAGCTATTTGGACACCATGCTTCAATTCGCCATCATTGGCAAGCCCGACCGTGCTCTGTTCCTACCTACAAGACTACAGAGACTCATTCTCGACCCGCAAACTTTCCTTCAGTCCGTTCCCAAGGGAGAAGGAGAGGCTCAAGTTATGCCCGTATTCAACTACAAGAACCTCAACGTTGTGAAATGCCAAGGTGTGGAGATGAGAGGACTTAAGGCTAGTATTGCACCACGCCGTCAAGGAGCTCAGGCAGCCCCAAAACTTGAAGAATATACTTTCACCCCCTACTTTGATGAAGCTGGCCAAACCGGTGTCCCCCAAGACAAAGTCATTCGCTCCTGCACGGACATCGTCATTGAGAACTATCTTGTGTCCAAGTTCAAGATCGCTGAAGTTTTGACCAACGCTGCTAACACTGTCGTCACCATGGCTGCACAAACTGTAGTTGGTCAGCCCACTCTCAGCGTTGATGCTACCGTCATTACTACTAAAACTGAAGCTGCTAATCTGAAGGATCTTGCCGCTGCTAACATCAAAGTTCTTGCCAAGGACGACAAGACCAAACTTGTACCTGATGAGGGAAGTCATCTTGTGATTGTGGATGATGAGAGCCTCATTGCCCAAGTCCTCCCAGTCTTAAAGGATCAAACTTTCCTTCTGTACCGCGCACAAAAGTCACTCACTGCTGTTCCATCCAAAACCAGCGTTGTCGCCCACAAGGTTTCCAAAGATGGCCACTTCTACCTCCTGAGAAAGCATGAAAACCCTGAACCTTACAAAATCACCACCATCAACATCCAGAACTCCGAATTTTCTTGGCTATCCGAAGTCCAGTCGGCCATGAAGAAGGCAGCAGAAAGTCCTGATCCAACTTCACGTATTGTCCTCCTCGCACAAAAGGAACTTGAGAGCGGTATTCTTGGTCTCGTCAACTGCTTACGAAAGGAACCAGGTGGTGAAGGAATCCGAGCTTACTTTGTCCGCAGCAAAACAGAGGATATTTCCCTTAATTTCCAAAATCCTGATGTCAAACTTAAGGGTGTTCTGTCCAGGGATCTGGTCATGAACGTTTATGAGTCTGGTGTCTGGGGTTCCTACCGTCACTACCCACTCAAGAGTGACGACTCTGCCCTGTTGCATGTCAAGCATGCCTACATCAACTCCCTGACCCGTGGTGACCTCTCCAGCCTTGCTTGGATTGAAAGCCCACTTAAGTATTTCAAGGAGGAAGACCTCAGCCCTACATCCGAACTTTGCAGCGTGTACTATGCCCCACTCAACTTCCGAGATATTATGTTGGCTACAGGCAAACTCCCACCTGATGCCCTCCCTGGTAACTTGGCCCTTCAAGATTGCATCCTAGGATTGGAATTCGCTGGAAAAGATACATCTGGCAAAAGAGTCATGGGTTGTATACCAGCTCGAGGTTTGGCTACCACCGTTCTTGCTGATCCTACTTTCATGTGGGAAGTACCAGAGAACTGGACCCTGGCCGAAGCTTCAACTGTTCCTTGTGTATACGCCACTGCATACTACGCCCTTGTGGTACGCGGGAAGATGAGGCCTGGAGAGTCAGTCTTGATTCATTCTGGATCCGGTGGTGTTGGACAATCCGCCATTTCCATTGCCTTGAGCATGAACTGCAAAGTGTTCACTACTGTGGGCTCCCCCGAAAAGAAAGAACTACTCAAGAAGCTCTTCCCTCAATTAAACGACAGCAACTTTGCCAACTCCCGTGACTGCAGCTTCGAGCAGCACATCATGGAACAGACGGAAGGACAGGGTGTGGACCTCGTTCTTAATTCCCTTGCCGGAGATAAACTGATGGCTTCTGTCCGCTGCTTGGCACAACATGGAAGATTCTTGGAAATTGGAAAATTTGACCTCTCTAATAACACTCCTCTTGGCATGAGCGTCTTCCTGCAAAATGTCACATTCCATGGTATCCTGCTGGACGCTCTCTTTGACAATGACAGTGAAGATAAGCGCGAGGTTGTCAGGCTAGTCGCTGAAGGTATCAAGTCCGGCTGTGTCCGACCACTCCCACTCACTATCTTCTCTGAAGAACAAGTTGAAGAAGCCTTCCGTTTCATGGCCACGGGCAAACACATTGGTAAAGTCGTGCTGAAAATCCGTGATGAGAGTGACAAGGATGCAGAGAGCAAAGTTGTTAAGGCTGTTCCAAAGACCTACTTCGACTCTGACAAGGCTTACGTCATGATCGGTGGACTCGGAGGTTTCGGTTTGGAACTGGGCAACTGGCTTGTAAGCCGTGGAGTCAAGAAGCTTGTTCTCGTTTCTCGTTCTGGAATTACAGCTGGATACCAGGACTACTGCGTAAGAAAGTGGAGAGAACAGGGAGTGACTGTTTCTACACCAAAATCTGAAATCGTTACCCTCAAAGGAGCTGAGAGCCTACTGCAAGATGTGGTAGACACAGTTGGACCAATTGGAGGCATTTTCAACTTGGCCATGGTCCTCCGTGATGCGTTCATTGAGAACCAGACAGTTGAGAACTTTGACGCTGTAACGAAGCCCAAGATTCAAGCCACCATAAATTTGGACAAGGTCAGCCGAAAGCTTGCTCCCGGGCTGGACTACTTCGTAATCTTCTCCAGTGTCTCCTGTGGACGAGGTAACGTCGGTCAATCTAACTACGGCTTGGCCAACTCCGCTATGGAAAGAATCTGTGAAGCTCGTCAGCGCGACGGTCTCCCTGGACTCGCCATTCAGTGGGGTGCCATTGGTGACGTCGGTGTAGTGCAAGATCATATGGGTGGCAATGACACTGTTGTCGGTGGAACTCTGCCTCAGAGAATTCAATCCTGTCTCAGCGTTATGGACGTTTTCTTACAACAACCCAAACCCGTCGTCGCTTCCATGGTCCTTGCCGACAAATCTAGTGGAAAGAAGGATGGTTCAAAGAAGGTCAGCTTGGCAGAGAGTGTTGCTCACATTCTTGGTATGAAGGACCTTTCTAACGTTAACCCGAATGCAAGTTTGGCCGAATTGGGAATGGACTCTCTGATGGGAGTTGAAGTGAAGCAGCTACTGGAGCGAGAACAAGATCTTGTTCTTTCCATGAACGAAATTAGGCAGCTGACACTGGGCAAAATTAAGGAAGTTGAAGATGGCGATGCTACTGCTCCTGAAGAAGGGTCAAAGGATACTTCTGAAGAAGTGCCAGAGAAATCAAGTGACTTAAATCAGATTCAAGTATTTGTGGACGAACTCATGCCAACCAAGTCGATCGTGAAACTAGACTCACGTGGAGAAGGCTCTACAAACCTCTTCGTGGTTCATCCCATTGAAGGTGTTGTTCAGTCTTTGAGAACCCTGGCCTACGAACTCGGTGTTCAAGTTTATGGTCTACAGTGTGTGAAGGAAGCCCCAGTCCAAAGTGTGGAGAGCCTCGCTCAATATTACATTGAACAGATTAAAACAGTGCAGCCAAGCGGACCTTATGACATTGCCGGATATTCTTTCGGATGCACAATTTCCCTTGAAATGGCACTACAATTAGAAAAGAGTGGAGAAACGGTCCGCCATTTGTTTTTCCTTGATGGTTCGCACAAGTATGTCAGTATCATGACTGAAGAGTATCGCAAGAAGAACAAAGTCAACAAAGACGAGCTTGGAGTTAATAATGAGGCTGATGCTTTCTGTACCTTCCTCATGCAGTTTATGTCCTTTGAATACCTCAAGGTAAATGAATCTTATGCTATCTTATTTTCACGGTTGGTTTTATTGAGAGCAATGTTCCTAACATCTCTTTTTATAATTTTTTCAGCTTCGCTCTGAGCTTACTCTCATTCCCACGACTGACGGAAGATTGGTTAGGATTGCAGAAATTCTCAGATCAATTGTTCCCTCCCTCCCTGTAGAAGATATCAAAGACGCTGCACTCTCATTTTACCAGAAACTCGTAGCTGCTGACAGATACGCTCCTAGCTCAAAATACCAAGGAAAATCAGTTCTCATTAAGGCTTTGGACAACAAGGCTGCTCAACCACTCGGTGAAGACTACAGCCTTTCAGAGGTAAGCTGGTTTTTAATTTTGAATGTGCTGTTCTATGGCAGTGGGTACAGCATGAAACTAATAGAATATCCCCTTTCTTTATTACAGGTATGTCAGAAGCCAGTTGAAATTCATGAGGTTGCTGGTAACCATCGTTCCTTCATTGAACAGCCATCAGCGCTACAAATTGCTCAGCTAATCAATTCTCGAGTATCTTCATCGTAACTTTAGGAGTAGTACGTTTTAGGGTAGTGTTGCGTACGAAGGTTTTTCAAGATTCCTCTTGTATTACGGATGATATTTGTGTCGATAGGTTTGAAAGAACATTTTAATTCAACGTTATAGTAA
>JAQFYD010001934.1:0-10805 GCA_034694225.1 Bourletiella hortensis
TATAGCATACTTATTTTTTACAAATATTCGAAAATTGGGTGTGGTGGAATTTGTTTCAGAAACTGTGTTTTTAAAATAAGAACTGCCATATTCAAAAAATAAAAAATTTATTAAAATGAATTTTATCATATTTAATATTATATCCTACCACATCTCTCAAAGATGTGATAAAGAGCATTTGAGAGTCGGTTTTAGATGCATAAATCCACAAACACCTATGTCCTGTGATTTTGAAAATGACATGGCTTTTTATAATGAAAAAGTATATATTTGTAGAAAAACAAAAAGCAAAAGTTTACAAGTAACAGAAATAAGCAATTGTGTAGAAGGAAATAAGATAGAACTCATTACAAATGAGCCAGAACCCATATATATGGCTTGTAAATCAAATTGTAAACAAATGGGTAATGTTGGTATATGTGAAGACGATTATAAAAAATTTTGGAATCCTAAATACAGAATTGAAACTAAGAATCCTATACTTGATTATAGATGTGAAGGAGATGAGATGAAAGTCTTTCTTGGAAATCAACTTATAGATTCCCATTCATGTAGTGGCACTGGTGGATTTTGTTTACCTGGATTTCCTCGTTGTATAAATAATGAACAAATACAAATATTGGATATAGGCAATGGGTGTCAAATTAATGATTATTCAGCAAACGAAAGACATAAGAAATTATTAAGTATAAAAGCTGATAAACTAAGTTGCGATGATTTAGCTTCTGAAAAAAGAAAAAACTGTAAAATTGTATTAAGTACTGAAACAGATGGAGTCAAGTTTTCGATTGATGGTTCTAAAGAAAAATATAGTTTTAGTAATATTGATTGTCCAGTTAAATCACCAGAAAACCCGGCACTCCCTACAACTCCCGAGAAAGTAGAAGGAAAAGTTGGTAGAGGAAAAGATGTAGGTGAAAAAGAAAGTAAGGATACAGGAAAGGCACAAATTTAAAAGAAACTTCAAGAGAAGTAACTGAAAAGGATAAAGAAGAAAAAGGCACAGAAGTAGAAGAAAAGAGAACAAACGTAGCATTAATATCTGCGCTAATAGTAAGTTTCGTACTCTCTTCCATAATTGCTTTTTTCTCTTATTTTGATTTTTCTTCTTATTTTTCTACTCCTTCAAACCCTTCGATAACTCCTATTTCTACTATTGATGAAGTAGTTGAACCAACGATTGATGAAAAAGAAATCGAAGAGAAAGTTGATGTCAAAACAGAACCAGATAATACACATGAAGAAGTTGAAGAGGAACAGGGAAGTTTTAGGAAGTTGTTTTTGGACACTATTTATGTTATAGTGAAATCTGTTTCAATATCATAGTTTTTAATTAAATCTTTGATATTTCAAAATTACTCTATAAATTTTTACATAGATAAATTCTATCGACATCTAGACATTATTTTAAAATTCCATTAATGATTTCTTTAAACGTAAAAAACTAATTTATAAAAAAGGACATTAATAATTTTGATTTGGAAAATAAGTTTGTTGATAAATAAACAATAATCCAGCAATAATTTATAGAAAAATTAGAGTATCCTGTTTGAGCGTGTAACTTTCTGATAATTCATATAGTAATATTTCTTTTTAGCTAGTCTGGCTAGCTTAGAAACTTTTAAAATCTTAATGCTTTGTTTTTTTAAAAAAATCATTATATGGCAGTTTTCGTTTTAAAAGGATTGTTTTTATCGTAAATTTAATGATTAGCCAAAAATAAAATTCAAAGATTAATATAAATAAAAAATAGAATATATATTTTTTTATACTATGTTTGTAAAAATGGGATTATTTTTATTCTTATTGACACTTATTAATCTACATTAATAAAATCCTGTATACTTTATCAATTTTAGATATATATTTTTGAGAATTTTAGCATGTATTTTATGTACAATATCAAATACATATATTGCACTCATTTGCATTTTTAATAAGTTCTTAGCACCAAAATATAGCATAATTATTTTTGTACAAATATTCGCAAATTGGGTGTGGTGGAGTGTGTTTTAGAAACTGTGTTTTTAAAATGAAAACTGTCATATATAAAAACTTTAGTAATAAAAACAGGCATAAACTTTAATATATAATTAAGCAAAGTTAAAAGTATCATTCTTAACTTCTATTATTTTTTCTATTCTTGGTTTAAAAGAGTAGATCCATTTTTCTAAATTTTCAATAGTACATAAATTCCAAGCTTGCTCAAAACGAGGTTGTACCTCTTCAGCTGTTGAAGGAAGATGTTTAAAATAAATTGAACTTTTTATTATTCCCCATATATTCTCTATTGGATTTAAAACTAGATAAGTTCCTGGACACTTCTGGTTTCCATGTAGGTTATATTATTGATTCTAATTTATTCAAAATTTTGTAATTGGATGTGGGGTGTAGCCAAATCTTGAACCAAATTTCGCAATAATCGTTTCGGAAAAATAGACCTATTGTTAAAATTTTTAGTATAGTTAGACAAAATTTTATGTCTATAATATTTTCCATCAATATTTTGGCCTTTAGTAATAAACACCTATTTTCTATTTTCGTTAGCTTATATACCACAAGCATCCATAACTTTAAAACTAAATTTAGGACCCATTCTAGAAGACAAATCTTCAACATTTTCGGTTTAAAATCATTCATTCATTCTCTAACTATTTGTGTCTATTTCAATGAAGGTTTCAACTGCATAAAGAGCATTATCTCAATCTTGTTTTTCTTTAGAATCATTGCTTAAATAACCATTTTGTTTCAAATAATACCAAATTTTAAGAGAAAATCTATATTGTTTTTGCTTGATGTATACTTTTTTGGTGGTTTATATGGCCTTTTCCCCATTTTTTGATTTCAAGTAATTGTGTATTGTAACAAATGACATTTTATTTTTCAATTTATTTTTTTTCTATAATTATTAGCTTAGCAGTTTTTCTTAAAGAACCTTCAAAATTTTCATACAAATGCATCTTGATTCGTTTCTTATAGAAAGAAATAATCTCCTTTTTCCTTTCAGCACCGCTTTTTTCCTGAATACACCATTTATTTTTCCATAAGTACGCCATGTTTTTTGATACTCACAATATTTTTAGAATTTGTGTCATATTGAATCCTTCATTATAAAATGTTTGTAATTGAGCTCTTTTTGCTATATAGTTTTTATAATTTATTTAGGTTTATTTAATCGAAAAATTTATTTTTTATAATTAATATACTTCGAACAAATACAATTTGCAACTCGAAATTTTTTAAAAAAGGGGTTGTTACCTTTAAAATTTAACATCCTATATATTTTTGAAAAATTAAACACATTTAAAATCTTTATATAACTTTACAAAAATTATATTCAATTTTTGATCAAAATAAATTAAAAATTTTGGGTTAAAAGAAGGTAAATTTTAGAGTTCAGCTTAAATTACGGGATTCAAGTTCAATAATTTTAATTGATGGCTTAATTTTCAAACTTGTTTAAAATTAAAAAAGAAGATAAAAAATTTGCGTATAAATTTTTTATTATTTTAGCTCTAGAGCAAAAAAATCATTAGAAAGATGAGAATCAGTAGAATCAAAATTGCGCAGTCTCTTCAAGCCCAATACGTTAATACTAAAAAAATAATAATACTTATTAACAATCTCATCAAGCTCTTTATTCAATCCCTCTAAATCTGTGCAATGATACTGATTTCTTTGTTCAAAATATCTGAACAACTTATCATCTTTACAACTTTTATTCAAGTTGATCATTTCATGATTCACAATTTTCTTTTCCCACAACTTGCACTGTGCAGAACTTATAGGATAGTTGTACAAAATATAAATTTGATTATCAGAATCTAGTTTAGAATTTATCAAATCCACCAATAAATGATGAAAAAGTCTATGTTTTTTATCAATACAGTATTTTAAATTTCTATTATCCCTTTCTAACTCATCGTTAATCAATTTTATAACATTTATTGCTCTAACTTTCTTTCCCTTGATGTAGTCTTCAACTTTGCTGCCTATATCTTCTTCCTGATGACCTATTAAGCTTATAATAACTTTATTACTCATATATTTTAGTTTTAGTTTCATTTTATGTATGCATGTTTATATTTATATATAAATTTAAGGGATATAACTTTTGGTTTCATGATTTTATCCGTGTTAAATCATACTTTTTAATACTAAGGCTAGATGTCAAAATAGGTTACAGAATTATATCCAGTTTGATGATTCTTGTAAATCAAAATAAACAAAATAGATTTGACTTATTTACAAAAAAGGAAATAGATATTCAAAAAAATATTTATATTTGAAACTTGGATTTAAATATGTTGTAATTAGCATCAATTCTCAATAAGATGTTACAGAATGTTTGGCTTTTTCTTTAGTAAAGGTTCAGAATAGAATACACTTTAGTTTTTATCATGTGATTAATACAATTATTTGTTTATTTATTATTGATTCTATATGAAACGTATTTTGGTATCAAATTACATAAGCCATAAAACTTAACAGAAGTAAAGAAAAAATTCTAGACCTTGCATAAACCATTAATAGACTGATGTATTTATTTATAAGACCAAAAAATCATTTTTATTGAATATTGTCTATTTTTGAAAGCTATTTTTCATCTTTGGAAAAATTTAATATATTTACTAGACTAAAAATGTTGTATACTATACAATAAATCAAAAAGTAGAATTAAGGTATGAAAAAAAATTTAAAATTCGATTTGACCACATATAAGTCATATTCATATCATGCTTATTTATACATATTCAAAATGATGTAATAAACTTAATCATGAAACATTTGATTAAATCACTGTCAAAACTTATTACTTTTAGTATAAGAGTATTCTTTAAAAATATAAAACTCTATATGTAAATAATTAGTGAATATTTTTACATTTGTGGCTTTGTTTTATATTAAAAGACCAGCATTTGTAAAATCCTAAATATATTAATTAAAAGAGCTCAAAAGCGAGACAGTTGAAGCTTGCTTATTTTTTAAAAAGAACTTCACATTTGATTGTTTTTTAAATCTTATTTTTTATAATTTATTTAAAAATACAGATTTACGTCTAATTTTTTCTCACCATTATGCTACCTCACAGCATAATGGATTAAATTTAATGAAAAAGATAAAAATCAAAGTTAGAACCATGTTTGAAACAATATTGCCTTATAAAGAATTTCATTATCAACAAAATTAGAATTAGGAAAAAGATTTTAAAAGAACACATGAGTAAGATCCATATAAAAAGAAGCATGAAGCAGAGGCATGGTTTTAGCTTAACATCCATCACAAATTGCATATACTTAAACTGGAATCTAGAAAGAGCAAATCCTTTGACCAACCCAATTTCAAACAATACTTCTAACAGATAAAGAAAAGAGAAAAAAAATAAATCTACACCAATTAGACTTGCTTAAACTAAGGATATAGAATAATCTATTACTGAAAATTTATAACTACAGTATTTCACAGGTTTTATGCGCAAAATTTTCGACCGGGTTTTTGCCCATATCTCATGTGTAGTTACATAGAAAATGTATTTATAAAAGAGAATAAGCACATTATAAAACGACAAATGTGAAATTAAACCAAGATGATTAAAATTTATTATTTGACAGAATAAATGGCCAAAATCTAATTAAAACTTTTTGCGCATAAAACCTGAGAAATACTGTAATTATAAAAGTAAGTTGCAGTAAATTTTGAATCTTGAAAAAACCAACACCAAAGAGCAAAAAGACAACATAAACATATTTAAATGAATTTTAAATTCAAAATTATCTAATTTGATCAAATCACACATTTTTGATTTTAAGAGGTGTTTCAAACACCGAAAAGTTAAATAAAAATAAACAAAAAAATAAAAAATAAATTTAATAGAACATAATATTTAAATGTAATAAAGTTTATTAACCTATTGTTTTTAATTCAAAAATTAAAATGCTGATTTATTTTTCAATAAAAGTATAACCGACCTCTATTTTCAAGTGGATGTAGTAATAAATTATGGTAAAAATAAAAGACAAAGTTCACTTGCATAAATGGAAGTTATGAAGTCCAATTAAAAATAATTTTTACGTCTAATTTTCAAAAATATTTTACATATTTAGATCTTTTATTAAAAATGGACTTCGGTTCTTTAAGAAAAAGATAAAAAACAATAATAGAATTATATTTCAAGTATTTTTTTATATTTTTATGTTAAGGAAAAATGATTCAAGTATTATTTTTGATTAAGTTTGAAAAATACCTCTTTTTTGTCACATCTGTCAATTTTTCTAAGATTTTTTTGAATCCTATTTACGAAATATTTCTTATGTGATATTGACACTAAAAAAATTACATGATTTAAAAATAAAAAATATCAAAGTCGTGGGAAAATATTGTTATGAGGTCTATGAGAATTTTAAAAGTATGAAATGAATAAATTGATTTAGTGAATACTAATTAATAGTAAACAAACGGAAAACACCATGTAGAATTTTCATGGCCATTCCACTATCTTCATCTTCTTCATTTTCATCCTCTTTTTTATCAATTACCTCATCTGAAGAATTATCATTATTATCTTCTACTACTTCATTATCATCATGATCATCTTTAATTGGCTCTATATCATGTTTAGCAGGAGAATTTAAATAATAAGAAAAATCAAAATAAGCAAAGAATGCTATTATAGAAGAAATAGCGAGACTTACAATTAATGAAACTATTAAAGCTGTATTCGTACTTTTTGTGGGATTAGAGTCATCATTCTTAGCTTCTATCCATTCAATACCTTCTGTATATTCAGTTTCTTCTAAACCTTCTGCTTGGACTAGTTTTTTCCCCTTATTTGGACAACTAGGACCACTTAATGTATACAACCTCTCTCCACCATCAACTGTAAACATATGAGTATTAGCTTTGAACTCAAGAACTGGAAAAATACCACAACTTTTTTTGAGATCATCATCGAACTTATTATAAGTAAAGCCATCGCTTGCCATTATAATTTGTGTATAGTTATCATGTGCTTCATTGACTAGTAAATCATCCAAATAATATTTTTCTAAATTACCAATAAGCTTTATTTCTCTCATCTTTAAACAGCGCGAAAATCCAGGTAAACAAAAATTGGTTTCTTCATCACAATTATGTTGACCGACTATAGTATCGAAGCGTTTTATTTGTAAAGTGTTGCCTTCACAAGTATAGTCAAAAGTTATATCTTGATCTAAAGTTTTTTGCTTACTATAATCCCAATCATCTGGATTTTTCCATTTTAAATTAAAATATTTTGTATAATCTTCTTTACAAAAATGTGTATCAACTCCTAAACTAACACACTCTCCACATTCAATTATGCTTTCTCTTCCTGTTCCTATTTTTATTTTTAATTGTTTTTCATTTATACAATTACTTCTTTTTTCTTGTATTTTATATGGACCTCCAACATCATCTCCGCAAACATATATTTTCTTATTTTCATAATCTAATGCTATATGATCTCTTTTAACACAAATAGTATCCTCGGTTGGTTTAAAACATTCACAATTATGATTGTATTGTATTTCGCCTTTACTGCATATGTTCGGACATTTTCTAGCTGCTATAGAGGTTAATAAAATTAAATATTTCATTCTAAGCAAATTTGTTTTTTGTCTTATTTATATTAAGTTATAGAATAAAACGAATATAGTTCTATCCATTATTAGTTTGAAAAAATTAAAATCTTTTAATAATAGTGAAGATTTAGTTATAATATCATCTGTTTTCAATTTCAACTAAATTAAAATTATTCTTTTTTGTGCCTCATGCTGCAAAAATTTTAAACATATTAATATTTGTAATTCATTAGTTTAAAATATTTTAAAAATAAATAGTTAACAATTATTAATTTTTATCTCTCAAGAATTTTTATAAGTGTTATCTTTAGATAGAACTTCTAATATATAAGCTAAGAATTTTATCAATTAATAAAAAAAATTCTTAAATTGAATTGATAAGATCTAAATTTATGCCTTTTTTCATAAAGTATTAAGACTTAACTTTTTGGTGCCATTAAATAAGAGGAAGAACTTTTACAAGAATATATATGGTTGAATATTATAAACTCTATACATTTAGTATGGTTTTTTTAAAATTGAAAATGAAGTAAACAGCTTAGAATAAGAAGTTTTTTTCTAAATTCTAAGCTTTAAGATTTTAGAAGTGTCTAAGCTAGCAAGACTAGCGAAAAAGAAATATTGCTATATTGATTATTAGGAAGTTACACACTCGAATATGATGCTCTAATTATCCTATAAATTATTAATGGGCTTTTGTTTATTTTTCAATAAACTTATTTTTCAAAAAAAATTAATAATTAAAAACTTTTTTATAAATAAACATACAATTTAGTTTTCAGCAAATTTTAATTACATAAATCTTATGTAAATTAAAGAATTTTATTAAATTCTATAATTTTTAAATTAGTGTTACTGTTTTTAAAATAAAATGTTTTTATTAAATAGTGAAAAATAGGCAGCACAAATACAATATATCAAATGAATAGACATTTGAAATAATGTATTATTTCTTATTTTTATTAATTTAAAGCATTTTTAAATCATATAAATTTAAATAAGACACGTGTTTAATCAATTCGCAAATTGATTTCAGCTATACTTAGTGTTGCAAAAAGAATAAGTTGTAAGTTACATGTCACGTAATTTGCTTGTAATATCACACTTCCTCAATTGCATTACTGTAACTTTGACCATTTTTTGTCAAAAATGTGTATAATGAAGTTCAAAAAAAACCACAAAGTTTATAACTTTAAAGAATGTTCATTTTGACCATTTTTATGATTAATAAAAAGAGAAATTAAAGAAAATATTAATTTGGGCCCAGAAAGTTATTCTCTAAAATTCTACCACTTCAACTCCATGAGTTTATAAAAAAGTGTTAATATTTTTCCTGTGTATTTAATTTTTATTAATTATAAATCTTAAATTTATCATTTGAGCATATAAATCATATGGTGATTTTTCCTGTAAACATTTTTTATCTTCCTATTCTTTTTGAATCATTACATGACCAAATTTTTAAACATTCATATTTTATTGAAAAATTATCATTATTTTAAATAAATTATAGTATTATTATGATAATAACAAGCCTTTTTGAACTCGCTGCGCTCGTTATTTTGTTTTTGACTTGTTTTTGTATAATCATTAAGCCAGTATATCATTTAAACAAATCAAAGTTGTTGATATAACATGTTACAATTTTAAGTATAATATTTAATGAATTTGAAAATTGAGTATTTAATTTCAAGCAAATCAATAATGTAGAGCAATAATTCCGAAACACTTAAGCTTCATAACATACTTGATTGTTATCAAAAATGCAAATCTTGATTAAAAATGATGAGATTTTATCAAAGAATAAAGGAAAAATCGTTTAAAGTAGATGAATCCTATTAATAACAATACTTGTGATACTTTGACTTTTTTATAAGCAGCTTTCTTCCAATTTCTAAATATTGGTAAAGGAATAAGAACTATACGAACTTTATACAATATTTTAAAGTTATTGTACGAATGGTTTCTATTGACAGATATGAGAATTTACAAATGATATATTCTTTTCAAGGCACACAAATTTGTATCAATGTCGAGAAGAAAATAAAACTAATCATTCTTATTTTTCAATTTTCAAATAATATAACTATTCTGATAATAAGAAACACAATCAATAATTATCTCTCAACATTAAATCTGAAACATACTAAAAGATATTCTTATCGGAATAAACAAAACTTTTAAATGCTTAGTAAATAACTTAATTATTTTGTTAAATTAGAAATTAAAATCAGTTTTTAATCAATGAATTATAAAAATTTTAAGGATATTCTTTAAGTAAACAAAAATTAATGCTTGATGATAAAACTGAACAGTCCACTTATTTTGTACTAAACTTAAAGTGTATTATTATTTAAAACACAATCATTCTTGTTTGTTTTAAATTAAATTCGACATTATTCCAACAATTAGAAGTATAATCAGTCTTAATTTTAAATTAATTAACCCCTATAAATTTAATCCCCATTAACTAGGGTGCTTCCAAAAGTCCCTGGAATTTCGGGAAAATGAATGACAATTTAGTAAAAATATATATATGATATATATTTTTATTAATTCTAGTCTTGTCTAGAAAGAGTCATTTCCTTTATACTTATTATCCATTTTTGAGCTTTACATCTTTATTGTAATTTTGCAACACTAGCTATACTAAATAAATTTCTTAATTAATTTTTGTTTCTGTCATTTTTTATTAATTCGAGAACCGATAAAAATTGATATAAACTTGTAACAGACACTCCCTCGGCTTGTTAAATTTAATTAAATACAAAGATTTTAGTTTGAATAAAACTTATTGTATTTATCAGTAGCATAGCGTGAAATTCTATATTTCTCTGGCGCCCTTCGCGGAATTATAAATTTGATGAAAATGCCGCCCTAAAATGACAAAACACAGCCTAAAGTTGCCAAAATTACTTGTAAAATTTTCTGAAATTTTGGCGCCCTTAGCGGGCCGCCAAGTTCTGACTGTGGACCCTACCCTACTCGTATTATCAATTTCTATTTTTTCCAAATACAATATTATAAACTATAAACATGTTTGAGAGTATGGATATAAACCATTTGACACAACTGTGCGGTTCCTTCAGTTCGTCGGCATTTTACACTCAATCATAAGGAAAGAGATCCTACACCAGTTTAGTATAGGTTCCCGAAATAAGCAATGTTGAGGCACCAGTTACTGATAACGGCAGTAACACCGGA
>JAQFYD010001935.1:0-10803 GCA_034694225.1 Bourletiella hortensis
CAGAGTTTATCTAATACCCCAGTGACGTCACGCACGGGCGCGGGAGATAGCTCTGAGGCAACTCTATGGCCGATTGGTCGTACCTTCTCAGTAAGCTTTAAAATATCTTGCTATAGGGTATTTTTGCACATGTTTTCCTGTAGAAGAGTATGCACAGTTTCTATTAATTTTGCACACGGCACGTTAATCCATGCCACAAACCTCAATGCTGAATCATTATGCTTCCCATATTCTTACTGTTGAAGGCAGAGAAGGTTCAGTGCTGTGGCTGTGAGGCTGACATCATCATCAGGAGGAAACTGCACAGCCGCACACACAAGGAGCTGAGCTGGTAACGAACTTGTAACTGCAGTTGGACTCTGTCCAACTTGTTCCATTGACTCGCATTCACAGTTTTACTACTCAATTCAAATTGAATCTGGTTGTTCAGTACTTCACATGCATTTTGTTGGTGACCTTAATTCACGTCAGGATTAAGATGAGTTCTAGTCGGACTTGATGTTGTGTTTACGTTATTATCAATGTTTAGCTATTTTGCCTTATCTATGATTGTAATCTGTATGAGCGGTTTTGCATTCCTTTCTTTGTATGGACATTTTTAGACGTCTTGACGTTTGAGTTATTTCTTATTATGTTTTCTTTACACTAATTTACATGAAGTTGACACTTCTCATGTTTGTTGACCTGCTTCCCTGTGTGATGCTACTTCCTAGCTACGTTCCTCTTTGTTTGTAACAAGTATAAATACGAGGTATTTCCTCTCCTCCGTGTGACAGTTGCTGCTAGACTTTTGTATTGATAATTATTACGGTCTCAATAATAATTACGTCTCACTTGTTGTCTATTAACGTACTTACTGCCTTCCAGTCTTACTACATATTTTCACGTATCATCTTGCCCACCCTTAAGTATCTCTCATTCAGTTCCCTTCACGAAGGACACTCCTCTCACAAACACTGGTTGTAGGAGTTTTCGCGTATTCATTCTGTTTTAACATTCACCAGACGACACACTGAAGGGGATGTACATGTGTAGATGGGAAAAGTGGAGAGGAATTTGTAACTGCGACTGTTTATGCTATGGCTCTCCCGGTCTATTTACACACCAGTGTTAATAATGCGATGCATTTGGACGAGGGTAAGTATGATCCGTCAGTATGGCGGGTGTTCTGAAATAATGACAGCAGTGCTGCCGGAAACACTGCCGGAAATAGTGGTCAGAACTGGCAATATTCTCGGCGCCCCATTAATGATAGTAATAAACAGACAAGTGGGAATGTGAACGCTCCATCTTTAGCGTTCTTGCTGCTATTAGGGAAAACTGAAGTAGAAATTGAATTTTAAAGTCTGCATTTGATTTTTCATTCACGATGGGATGAAGAATGGAATGCAAAAAATAGATGGTATGAAAAATTGAATTGCAAGGAGGCTAATGATGATGTAGCCGTAAAGATCAGTTGGAAGGTGCGTTAAAGTGAGAACATATGAGAATGCAAACCATTGGGAAATATTGGCTGGTAATTCTAACTCGTGGCAGTGGAAACGCCGCAAACCTTGCAAATTTCGCAGCCCTAAACTGCAACCATGTCGTCTCTTGCGCTGAATTTGTGGGATTTGTTGCCCATTTCTTTCATTTCTCATGGATTTTCGTGGGTCTGCTGTGGATGCGGATAAATCATAACTACCATGATGATTTGAAGGATGGGAGGAAAAGAGACACTTGCAAAATGTCGTTCATGGGAAGGTTAGTCATTTATTCTTGAATAATTCATTTTATTGCATCCAATTCTAAATGGTGGATGTACAACCGAACTACAACATCGGCGGACAGTGAAAAATATTTGGTTTTGGTTCGTTCTCTATGGAAACTTAGCTGCATATCAGCGCTGCTGTTTAGCCGTGACACTGAATAGTTTCGCCCCGCGGTCAGCTTTACTATGTTTCATTTGACATTCGGCCTTTGTCATGCCTTCCAAACGTCTTTGCAATTTAGCTGGCGTTGGAGTTCCACAGTACACCATCTTTGTTACGCTTGAAGTTTAGGCTGAAAAGGAGAAGATCCGTTGGAGAATGTTCTATTCACGATATCACGGACCATGGTCCTTCCCACTTGTACGGGTTATTGCATTGCAGGGATATGATTCTCTTCCGTTTCAGGATGCTGGGATGATTATGAACAGCCACTTAGTTCCAGCGTTTTACGAGCCAAGATACTTATTTTATACGCAGTCGTAACTGCCACCAGCGGGTCTCCTGAACAGCACATTGGAACACATTAATTTCGTATCTCCAAGCTGAGAGTCGGTTTACTTTTCTACTTGTATTTCGCGGTAGAATTTTCAATCACGCTGAGAACACAAGTGTACCATGCCTTATTTCCTGGTGTAAAGATCGGTCGTTTTTGAATTTCTATATTACTTCTGTAAATTGAGTTCCTAGTGGACGGAAGTGAACGAGACACAGCTTGTTCATTCCATCCAGGGCGAAACTGTAGCAAAAAGTCCCGGCCATACGCATTGCTGGCAGCGGATATGGCAAGATGGAGTTCCGCTATGAGTTGGTCATGAAAGCCAGTCCTCGGCTGCACGGCGGCACCAGCAGCCAAGTAGTAAATCAAGTCGTTTCTTTCCGTGGGTCAATTCGTGTGAATATTTGTTTTGACTTGTGCTGCTCGTTTTGAATAAATTGCTCATTCTTCTGCCTTTACAAGCTGTAAACAAATGACGCCTCTGGTATGCTGCCCTGGGGCTCGTGGCATGGTTCACTCACGCGTAAATGTAAACAAATGAAGAATGTGAAGTTTGGTAGCTGTGTGATGAAGAAATTCACCGAACTGCGTGGGGAGGAATCATGATGATTGGAAGGTTGGGAGGAACAGAACTGGCAGCAGCGTGTAAGCCACTGTCAGCATAATGATGAATTTTGGATTGCAAATTCATTTTATTCCAACAATAATTGCGGTGCCCGGTTGCAAACTAAATGAGGCCACTCGGCTCTAGGTTTGTCTCTTGACTCATGTTAAAGTCGTACTGACCAGCAATAAATTATTCCGTCCGTCCGTCCATCCATTCAATACGGCAACAGCTCTGATAACTCTCACCATCATCCCACACAATTAATGGCTAATAAATCATCATTATTACGGGGCGTTATTTTACATTGCAATGCATTGCGCCCAGCCCAATATAAGCTATTGCTGGATGAGGAACATGCGGAAAGATTGCACGGCAGCTATGGACAGCAGCGTATGCATTGGAAAGATCAGCTTCAGAAGCTCGTTTCCTCTCTCTCTAATAATTCCCCGTGGCTCAAGCGGGGCGTGTGCAAAAGGAGACGCTGGCTCTCGTCATATTCAGCATGCTCTCTATTCGCATATTTGTTCCGCACCTTCTTCCATCATCCACCCTGCTACCTTGAAACTGTCAGGAGTTTATCCCATGTATTAAACCTATACGGCTTATGGTAGCACATTCCATGCGGTCAAACGGTCATCCGGACACCGTTTATCAAAATCCAACATGGCCCAACTGACATGAAGAAATTCATGTCATTTTTCAATTCTGTGGACAACAGAAGCTGCTTACATGATTAAACCACCCGTGTGGCCCCGCATTTTGTGGCCTTCATACAAAACAAACACAACATGCTCTTGACTCCGCTGTTGTAACAAGTCCAACATTTCTTTCTTCACAATATCAAGCGGAAGTACTGTCAGCTTGATTTTCAACATCTCACCGCTGTCTTGAAGTGTATTTGTCTAAACTGCTATATATTGTTCCCAGTTTTCATGGACGACAATGTTTTTTAAGTCCATAATGAAGTGGACGGACGGCCTGGAGAAGAGTGAAGCTTTGGAGGAACTAGATGAAGACTCATGGTCTCAGTCCATCCTTACCACTGAGGACGAAAACATGGGACTTTACGGCGTGCGTCTACCCCTGGAGAGTTTGGAGGAAATCCTGGCCTTATGCCCACGGAACTGGAGACTTCTCTGCTTGACAACATGTTTGTGAACAGGTGACGGTACAGGGGAACTGCTACTGACTGACCCAGGCTTTCACGCGAACTCTCGTTGTGACATACTCTTCTCGTCATTCTGCCTCACCCCGGTCGGACTACAGCTTGGCATAGTTGATACTCCGAAATGAGTAGCTTACAGCAATGATACTGCCATGCTGTAGCTACACGGTCGTTTGAATTCATATCTAACAATAATAGCCAGCCGAATTCAACAGTAAATACGCAGGCCGAATAAATAATTTACTTATTTTCCCGTCTGTGGAGGAACTACATGCGATAGCGGATTCTCCTTATGAGACGCATTTCTAATTTTAGCATGTGTGCAGCTTTGGTCAGAGCTTGGTCCAAATCAGCAATCAATTTCTACGCAAATTCCAGTCCAACCGAGAGGCGAATAAAATCAGGTGTGATGCCCGCTCTGAGTCCCTGGTCATCATGTGGCTAGCCGTTGTCCTATTCCAAACATCAAAAGCATCAGTTCGGAGCTGTCCTCTACCATGAACATCATGAATCCGTTAATTTAATTAATCCCAACACTGTCCCGCTTACAACTATAACAAAAGCCAGTTTGGATGCCGAAGTTGACCCGTTTGTTCCTGAATCGCCATTGGAGCAAGAGACATAAGTGATCCGGTCGTCCTGGTTAAAACTCTGGACGATAGCTGAGATCCATAGGAACCGTCCAGTCACATCCTTTCCTGCGAATAATTCCTTGTTACTCAAGTGAGAAGCGTGCAAAATTAGCAGCTAACTCTTGTCATCCTGAGCATGCTGTCGATTCCAATACGCAGCTTTCAATTTCTTCCAGCATACCGTCGGCCATCACGAAGATCTTACCCATGTTTGCCATGCATTCGCCTCATGCTCGAGTGCAATACATTAGACGCGGTTGTGGTAGAGGTAGTGGTTCTACTAATAAAGATAACCCTTTATAAAGATAGTTTCTCTAACTGAGGCCTATCCCTTGAGATAACCTACAAGAAAGAGTTCCCATATAACTACAGCTAACCTTAATCACCAGATTGGGGGGCGTAGTGGTAAGGTAACTGCGAGACGTTCGGGCGGGTTAGTGACAGCAACACAGAATTACTCCTGTCTAGATAACTACGCGGTGTGAGAACTATAGGATGGGGAAAGTGAGACTCCTAGACTAACCTATGTGCCTTAAGGGTCTTCACTATGATAAAGCTAAATTCCTAATTCTAAATTCTTCCTTTATTTACTATGAAATGAAAGGGCTTCCTAAATCTAAATCTTCCTTTGTTTACTCTTGAAACTAAAGGGCTTCCTCTAATGAGGGCTTCCTACTATGAGGGCAATAATAATGATAATATTATTTCCTTTAATAAGGACTTCCTACGTGAGTGATCAATAATATTAACTTCGAAGATATTTTATAATTAGATTTACACTTGTTTTATTCTTCAAGCGGAAGCAGTGTACACAGTTAGAAGGCTGGATCACGACTTAACTTAACCTAAGACTTACAGCTACGAAGATGATCATTAATGGGGAGGAAGCTCCCGTTAACAAGGTCTGGAAGGCTCTGGAAGGTCAACCGTAAAAAGATGCAAAAAACCTTGATTCAGTTTCTGAACTCCCTTCATCAGCTGTAACAAGCTTTGCCCTTCGCCTTCAGCATAAGCATGGGTTTTGCTTTCTAGCTTTTCAAGGGCCCGTTTTAAAACGGCGTTGTCTTCGTCCAGTTCCTGTTTCGACACGTAAAAATAACGGGGAAAGACAAAATAGAAAAACCTGCAAAATCAAGTCAGCTTACGTTAACCAAGCTGTTGTGCCTTAATGTGTAAAGCACTTAGCGATGCGACGTTACCGTCTGCCGTCCTGAACTTCAGGTGACACAAACAACTCCAAAGACGCCATGTAAGTTAAGAGACGTTCGGACGCCTGGCTGGGAAAGTATTCCTGTAGCTTTAGTCTGATTGGTTGCTCCTCTGGAGGAATGCCGGTGTAAAGAGTCACGTACGAAATCAGGACGCGGTACTTAATGAAGCTTTCAATGGCAACATCATTTGACGCTTCAACTGCATCAAGTGCGTATGGAAATCTCTCCTTAATTTTCTCACAAGTTAAATAGAGTTCCACCTCCATCAGTGTAGGCGAAGCAAACGTACGCTGAGTAGTGAAAATGGACACGAGTTTTTGCATCAAACTTTCATGCTGAACCAAATAGCGGCAGCAATCCGGATTCGTAGCTAGTTGACGAATGCTGCCTACGAAAGCCCGATTGCATCTTTAGTACCTCTATGTTGACAAAAATCCCACCAGTGAGCATACCTATAGCGCAGAAAATGTTGTAGTCACGATGCTGTCCTACAGAGTCGAGTGATAGTGAAAGATGATCCAGAAGATGGTAATCGCGTACAAGCTCTGTTTTGATTCCAATCAAATCATGCACTTGGAACATTCTAATTAATTTCGAAATAGATTGTAACAAGTAATCTACCTGCACCAGCTTCCCCTTCCCAAACTCTGACCAAATGTCGCTGCAAAAAGCCGCTTGAATTTATCATCTCTAATTTACATTTGACTCGTTCTGACGCAGCGCTTACTATCAGTTTGGCGGAGATTTCCCGTTTTTTGTCTTCCTCTTCTTCTTTTTTGTCTTCCTCTTTTTCTTCTTTGTCTTCCTTTTCTTCGTCTTTGTGTTCCTCTTTTTCGTCTTTGTCTTCCTTGTCACGACGGGCTTTGGCATTCGCAAGTCGGCATAGAGCTTTTGGTGCTATTAAAATAAAGTTTTTACGCTTGGAAGTCCATTTCGAAACCTACATAAGTGTTGAACTGAAATGACTCCTTCGCCTGGCTTAAATGTGATGAGCATCGTTACGCAACTTTCGTCGATACTCACCCTTATAAATTCCTTTATAGCTTTATCCATTAGCTTCAAATCAGCAAGTGAGAAATCGAGATCTGCAAGCCAAGATTTGAAAAGTTGAACGACATTGTCGTCTGGCCAGTGTCCAGGTTGGCGTGTGAATCTCAAGATGTCATCCGTCATAATATGTGTAGAGTCAGCCACATGGGCAAGAAGAACCTGCTCAAGGTATACCCGAAACTCATGCGAACTACCGGCAAACGTCGACCTCACTTCCACTGCATCTTCTATCAGCTTCCACATGTTCGTCAAGTAGTGGGCCCTTTCATAAACCTCATGTAATTCATTACTGACAATGAATTTGGCAACGAGTGCAATGTCGGAGCCGTGAGAGAACTTGCGGAGTTGATGCTTCCACATTAAAGCCTTAGTCATGACATCCAGGCGTCCATCATGCCTCACAAACCGTAGTCCAGTTAGCCATAATCGCACCTTGCTTTCATCTTCTACAACCCAGCTCGGAAGTCCTTCCGCTGACCAAAAATACCCTTCGCTCAAGAGTTCCACATGCTTCAACTCGGAACATTTGACATTGTAAGATATGATCATTTCGAGTCCAGCGCATGCATTATCACCATGCCTGGCCAACCCTTGAACGAGGCTGTGAACTCTTATTACGCTGTAAGGCCGCCACCAATCACCCTCACTCATTGTGTACCTCATCAGAGCCAGCGCTTCCAATTCAGCAAAAGCCTCGTCATAACCGTCATCATTTTCGCTTTCATTTTCGCTTTCATTTTCGCTTTCATTTTCATCCCGCAATGCAACGCCGAGCTCTCTGCTTCTCCATTCGTCATAAATTTTCCTAACTTTGTTGTGTAATCCCAGGTTATCTTTGTGAAGGTATGCAATTATACTGAGCAAAAATTTTGCCTCCCGACCCTTTTCTGTCCTTTCCAAACTGTTCATTGCGATGTCCCAAACTTTCAGCAGCGTGTCCACTCGTTGCCCCAGAATTGTTTCATCCTCGCATTTAATGTACTTTCTCAAACTCTGTTTTAGATATTCCAGCGAATCTTGGCCCGGAATGTAGGGAATGTCCAGGGGTCCCTCATCATAAACAAATAGCAACCATTGAAGCCACAGCAGGACCTTGCTTTCATCTTCTACAACCCAGCTGGGAAGTCCTTCCGCGGACCAAAAATACTCTTCGCTAAGTACGACACACTGGTCATCTTCTTCTTGTCTCAAATTGTAGGACATGATTATTTTGAGTCCAGCGCACGCATTATCACCATGCCTGGCCAACGCTTGCACAAGGCGATGAACCTCAATTTTCCGATATGAACTTTCTCTTGCCAGACCCAGCGTTTGCAACTCCCGAAAGGCCTCATGATAACTCGCTACACATTCACCCCGAAATGCAACCCCGAGCTTTGCGCTTCTTCCTTCATCGTAAACAGCCTCAACCATACAAGGACATAGGTCCTCTTGACGAAAGTATGCGACTATAGTGAGCAAGAGTTTTGCCTCACGGCCTTTCCCTCTCATTCCCAAATTCTTCATTGCAATGTCCCACACATTTTGTAGCGTGTTTGGATAGTTGGTGGGCAACTGTTTGTCCACGCATTGCTCCAGAATCTTGTTGTCATCCACGCATTTAATGTAGTCCTTCAAACTCTGTTTTAGAAATTCCATGGAATCTTGGCGCGGGATGTAGGAAATGTTGGCGGCTGCTAATCCCAAAGCCAGTGGATAGCCACTCAATTTTTTTCTGAGGTCTCGGAGTAAGTCTCGAAGGCCTTGGTTGTCGTTGACTTCCTGATCACTGAGTTGGAACCTGGATTTGAGAAAGTTCTTGGATTCTTCCGCATTCAACTCCATGACGTCAATAACTGCTATTTTGTTTCTCCTCCATTCTGTTGTCTGGGATGTGAGCAAAATCAGCGGAAGGTTTTCTGTCATCTTTGTTGGCAGGTAGTCAAAAATGCCAAAGACATTCTCGTCTGTTTTTAACTGATTGACGTTGTCAAAGACGAATAGTATTGGCTGGGTGAAGTGCATACTGATGTGCGCATACACACGCTCCGCCACTCCTTTCTCGTTTGTGTCACCAGTGGAAGCAAGGTTCAAGAGTTTTGCAATCTCAATGAAACTTGCTTTTGCACTGCTTTCAGACCCTGCATCTATCCAGGCCGCATTCTGGTACACATCTCGGTACTCGTGAGCAAGTTTACGGGCAGTTTCAGTCTTGCCCATTCCGCCCATGGCCACCAACGCCACAATTCTGTTCATAAAATGCTTCTCACCCGAACGTTCCTGTAGTTTTCTGTGGGTGGCTTCCAGTAGATCTTTTCGCCCTTCGAACGTGTGAATCGGTGCCTCAACAGTCCACAAGGAAATTTCAGGGCTTTTTTGTTGCCTTCCGTATCCTGAATTTTGTTTTACATTGACAATCATAGTATCGGTCCGCACTTCATTTGCCACGACGCCAGCAGCTATACCATACTTGATTCCCTGTACAAACACAACAGAAACTAGACAAAAATTGGGCAAGCAAGTGTCAGTTGAGCATCATCAGTTATAAGAGCGGGGAACAAAAACCTGGACACGAAACGGTGAGCATGATTTTTCAATTTTTCTGCCAGCTTCAATGACTGCCACGTAACTTGAGTTCATAAAGTTTTTTACTGGATTTAATTTGCATTTTCAAGTGCAACATACCTGCAAGTCGTGTATCTCTAGCTGCGTCTTTGCCGTAACGCTATTATCAGCCTTCGGAGCACCGAAATCTCTGGAAGGGCCAGCTGCAAAGATTTGCAAATGTTATAGAATGCATAGGAATAAGTCGGGACAGCCATTGGTGCCACTGAACAGGCAGAATGGATTCCACACCTTTAGAATAAACTTCAACCACTTCGTTTTCCACACTTGATTTTTCCGCCAATAAACCGATTCTTACTCCAGCTCCCTCCTCATGATTCACATTGACATGCGCCTCTTTCGCGCTGGATTCTTTTGCAATGATTCCATACGAACCCTCGGCAAGTCCTCTCGTAGCTTTCATGAGTGCCGCAGTAGCATCTTTCTCTATGCCTTCATCCAATTTCTCATCCGGAACACATTTTTCGGGCAGCGTTCCGGTGGACTGCTCGGCAGCTTTCCCCATAAGATCCTCAACCCTACCTCGTTTAGAATGTTTCCGGTAAGGTCGGGTACAGTCATTTTTTATCTTTGCCGCCACGTTTTGCATGGCAGGGTCGGACTCGTCAAATGATTCCAACTCAGGTAGACTCGAGCTACGTTTAGTTATCGTTCCATTGCTCCCTGAAAGGGTATGAGATGGTGAAGAAAACCATGAGCCCAATAAATTAATGAACACAGGTAGCTGAAGGCATATAGACTAAACAAATAGTGAGGTTGTGAAACACTCAGTTATTTAAATTAATAAATTCTGTCCTAAAAGCTGCTTGAATTAAAGCCACACATTACCTTGCTGGCTCAATGCATTAGCAGACAGGTCCATGGGTTCATCCTGAGGTAGAACCTCTTCATCCCCATACGACTCAGTTTCATCTTCAGATTTATTTAATTTCGCAACCCTCCAGTTTGATGGATCCACTCCTTGTCCTGCCATAATTATTCGTCAGCCAAATGACAGAATCAAAGGATTTGAATGCAGAACGGTCGTACAGAATTGTAAGGCCGAAAAGGTTTCCGGATTTCTTTGGTTCAATTGTATTATTACTACACCGACTGCTGGCCAGTGACCTGTTCAAGAGATGAGTAATTGATAAAAACGTTTCAGCTTATATTTTGTTAGTTTCTTACTATTTTATGCGCTCACAATAGCCCTAACGTGATGGAAAAATTATTGGCAGCCTGGTTGTAGGTGATCGCAAAAAAATACGTGCTGGTTGTAGGTGATCGTGGCTGGCGCGGTGATCAGAG
>JAQFYD010001936.1:0-10798 GCA_034694225.1 Bourletiella hortensis
CTTTAGCTTCAAATTTTATTAATATCAAATGAGTATAAATTTTGAATTTTTACAAGAAAATGTTGGTTGGTTTTGATGTTGATTTTTTTGAATAAAATAAGTCAAAAAAATTTTGAAACAAATTTCATGAGTATAAATAAAATTTAAAACCATTTTATTTGACTCTTAAATTTAATAAATCTAAAATCAAAAGAATATATTATATATCTAAAAACATTAATTAAGGCTTTTGGAAGCAATATGTTTATAACCCGAATTTTTTTGTAAAAACCCGGTTTTTTGCATATAAATTTTTACCGATTTATACGGGTTAAATCATCATGAAACCCCGGATTTTGGCCTAACCCTAGTCATAAACTTCTAAAGGGATAATAAATAAACTATAAATAATAATTAGTAGAGCTAAGAAATTTAAAAATCTCTAAAATCGACTTTAATAAAAATTTACAGATTTTAGAAATGTTTCTAATATAAAATTCATATCACATGGTAAGTAAATTTAACAATATTATAAAATGTCTTCAAATATATTTTAATTAATATCAAAAAATATTTTGGCTATAGGGCCGGACTTATAGCCCGACGTCATAATTACAATTATCACATAAAATTCAACCAAATTTATAAATAATAAATCATGATTGAAAAATAAAAAATATTTTACATGTTTTAAAAAGTTTTTAAATAAGTAAGGAAATTAAAAAAGTATCATGGGTGTTGTGAGTGTGTTTAATATGGGTTTGGGGTTTCTTTATATTTAATTTTTGAAATTAATTTTATTGAAATTTAAATAAAATTTGTAATGATGACGTCGGGCTACAAGTCCGGACCTATAACCAATATTTTAATTAATTTAGTTGATTGAATTTGTAATGAAAATATAAAATACTATAAATTGAACTAGGAAATATACGAAAGAATATATAATTAACTTATATTATACTTTAATTTCAATTTTTTAAATGAAACGTAATTTAAAAGGAATAACCAAATTAATTTCGATTTATTAAGTCTTACAATTTGACAAGTAAATAAATAGGTGTTTAACTGTCAATTAATAAGTAAATTATTAAATCCAATTAAGCTATAATGGCTACATCTAATACACACTTAAGTTTATACTTTTAGAAATTCCAGCTCATTATCTAAAAATAGGGAAAACTCAGTTAAATAAAAACAAACACCCTGTTTCTATAATGAAACAAGTTTTTTTAAAATATACACAATTAAAATATACAATTAGAATAAGTAGCGTTTTTTATGTATTAAAAAATAAATACGTCTAATAAAATTTAACCCTTATTTATTTTTTATAATTTTATATGCTTGTATAAAAAAACTGAAATTTCAGAGACTATAAATTCATAACCAGAAAACCCCTCATTTTAAATTGAATAGGTAAGAACTAAAGTGGAGATATTTTTCAAAGGGTGTTTACACCTAACTTTTTGGCGCTACTGGAAAGGAGATATCTTATATGATATTGTTTATATTTGTTATATGAATTATATACCATAGGTATACTATTAAAGAAAATGAATATATAAAAGAAAAATATATAAGAAATAAAATCTTTTTCAAATTCTAATAATTTATGAAGCTTGGAAATTTGAGAAAATATATTGATGAAGCAAATGCTTATAACATAATATATTATTTGAAACTGTATTCCCATTGTGGAATGGTTAGTGAAAATTTTATGTTTTTTAAATAAATCCTGATTTTTCAACAAAAAAAATTCATAACCCAATTTTCTATTTAGTATTAAAAATTATATACAATAAAGAAATATATTTGATAAATAATGACTCTAGTTTATATTTATAGAAATTAAATTGCGTTTTTTTGTTATTAAAATTAATTCACACACGTTTTTGCAGATCATTTTTAATTAGCCATAAAATCAAAATTAAAGTTTTAAAAATAAACAAATCATAAACTCATCATTTGTCTTACCAATGTTTAAAAAATATTCTTATCAGATTATTTAGATGAAAAAACTAATAATTCTGTAAAAATAAAATATTTACAAAAAATACTAAAATTTTGGTGTGTAATTTAAACACCCAAAAAAATTGTTTGAGGCAAAGTTAAGGCTAATTCACAAAGTATAAAATGATGATAAAAATAACAAATAAACAATCAAATATTAAGAATGAATAAAATAATATACTTATTAATAGAATTACTTTCTGCAAACAATAATCATTTTGGTCATCATAATACCAATTTTAATCATGGTAATAGAAATCACAATATGAATTTTTCTAATCATAGAAATTATCATGGAAATCATAGAAATTTTGGTTATGGAAATCATTATAGAGTAAGAAATACTAGAATTGGTAATAGAAACTTCCATAATAATAGATTTGGAAATTACAAAAACCATTATGGTAGAAGACCAATTTATAGACATAGATTTAATAATCATGGAAGAATGAATAATTTAAGAAAATTTCACAGAATTAATAATGCTAAATTTATGAATCAAAATGATAGATCTAATAATTCTGAATCTGGTAATAAAAATTCTATTGCTAAATCTAATAAGTCTGGAAATAAGAATGATAGATCTTCTGGTAATAAATCTAATCAAAGAGGAAATAATCAGAATAGAAATGGACAAAATGGTAAAAATCAAAGAAAACAAGGCCAAAATGGAAATAAACAAAATGGTCAAAGTGCAAATAGACAAAATGGAAAAAATCAAAGTGGACAAGGTCAAAGAGGAAACAATAAAAATGGTCAAAACCAAAAAGGTCAAAATCAAAATGGAAATAGTCAAAATGCTAAAAATCAAAATGGTAAAGGTCAAAGTGGTAGCAATCAAGACGGACAAAACCAAAATGGACAAGATCAAAGTGGGCAAAATGGAAACAAACAAAACAGCCAAAGTCAAAATGGTAAAGGTGGAAACAAGAAAAACAATCAAAGCGGACAAGATAAAAACGGACAGGGCCAAAATAGTCAAGGTCAAAGTGGACAAGGGCAAAATGGTCAAAATCAAAGAGGTCAAGGTCAAAACGGTCAAAGCCAAAGCGGTCAAGGTCAAAACGGTCAAAGCCAAAGCGGTCAAGGTCAAAATGGCCAAAACCAAAGAGGTCAAGGTCAAAATGGCCAAAACCAAAGTGGACAGAGCCAAAGAGGTCAAGGTCAAAACGGACAGAGACAAAATGGTCAAGGTCAAAGCGGTCAAGTCCAAAGAGGACAAGGGCAAAATGGTCAAAACCAAAGTGGACAGAGCCAAAATGGTCAAGGTCAAAATGGCCAAAACCAAAGTGGACAGAGCCAAAAAGGACAAGGTCAAAATGGCCAAAACCAAAGTGGACAGAGCCAAAAAGGACAAGGTCAAAACGGACAAGGTCAAAGCGGTCAAACCCAAAGAGGAGAAGGCCAAAATGGTCAAAAGCAAAGTGGACAGAGCCAAAGAGGAGAAGGCCAAAATGGTCAAAACCAAAGCGGTCAAACCCAAAGAGGACAAGGCCAACATGGTCAAAACCAAAGAGGACAAGGCCAAAACGGAAACAGACAAGGTGAAAATAAACAAAAGGGAAATAATCAGAAAAATAATTCTGGATCATCTAATCAACAAAACAATGGAACAAACTCTTCTTCTAAACAAGGAAATGGGCAAAACAATGGACAAAAATCTCAAGGAAATAAATCTAATAATGGATCAGAGCAAGGTTCGTCTCAAAATTCCAAAAATGTTCCTAAAGGACCATCATCATCTCAAAACAAAGGCTCTAACGGAGAATCAAATTCCAAAAACCCAGGAAACGGAAATAATAGAGGACAATCTAACAATTCAGAAGAAAATGAAAAAGATTTTAATGAATCAGAATCTTCAAATGATGGTCAAGATGATAAAGATAATGATAATAATTCAATGGATCAAGGAAACTCAAATGGTAGAGGAAGAAAAGGTAATCAATCTCAAGGAAGCTCAAGAGGTAGAGGAGGTAGAAAAAATAACAATAAATCTCAAAGAGGTAGAAAAAATTCAATGTCTCAAGGAAGCTCAAGTGATAGAGAAAATGGAAAAAATTCAGGTAGAAAAGAATCTTCTTACTTTAAAAAAGGATATATGAAAAAAACACCTTATTCTTCATCAAAATATGGTAAAAGAAAATCTTCAAAAAATCATAGATCAAAAAAAGGTCATGGAAATAGAAGAAATAGAAACTCTATGAATAATGAAAATTCTGAAATGGATAATGATAATTCTATGTCCTAAGTTAAATATTGAAAAATTTTCCTTATTTCTAAATTAAATTATTTATCTTTTAAACTCTATATTTATGAGTTAAGAATTATCTATTACTATATATAGGTTTTTATGATTTTGATCAAACTAAAGAAATTTTTATATACTGTACGATAAATGTAAAATTCTAATTACATCATAGTTAAAGATAAAATTCTAATTACATCACATTTAAATATAAAATTCTAAAATTAGATCATATAATTTTAGTAAATGCTATTATAAATAAATCATCTAATATAATAAGCAACAAAACTCTTGTGAAAAAAACTTTTTAATTTTTTTCTTTTAATCGTTTCAACATTGGTTGAGGTTTATAATAATATCATGTATTTTAGAGGCTTTTATTGAGTTAGCTTAGATATAAATAAGTGGTAAAAGAAAAGTATAAGATTAAATTAATATGAAATATATTATAAAGTCAAACATATTCAGCAAGAAAATACAATTTAAAAACAATGAAGAAAAACTTATATATAAATATGATAAAAAGAAACAAATTGGGACATTGAGCTCAGAAGGAGAAGCAATATTATTACATGATAAAGAGAAGATGTACAAGTTAGATTGTGCAATAACAGATGCTACAAATAACGAAATGAGTTTATTTTTATCAACAAGAAAACCGTTTCAATACGAGTTGGTTTTATCCAATTCAAAAAAATTATTTTGGGTAAAGAAAACTATTGGATTTAGTTATTATTTAATGTTTAATGATCATAAAGCTGCTAAATTAAAAAAGGGTTGGTTTTCTTCGAAAATTGAGCTCCTAGATAATGATTATATTGATCATTCTCATGTTTTTCTTATCTCTGCTTGTCAGTTTTTAAACTTTTATGATGAAAGAAGCAGATGCTATTTAATGGGAGGTTAATTAAATTTGTTAATTTAATTATATAGTTTTTTAAAATAATTGAAAAAATTGTTTTATACAGTTGAGTATATTTTAATAGGTTTCGAATAATATGTTTATCATGTGAGTTATTAAATGATGTAAAGCATTTTTATGAGTAGAATTCGGATCAATTTTTTTCGTTTTTAAAAGGGATTATATAATTTTCTTCATTCAATTTATCTTTATCATGAAATATAGATCACTCAGCTTCATCTATCAGTTTTTTATGGATTTAAATTGATTCTAATTTTTATTTTTTCGATTTCGATCCATTTTTGGTTATCGCTCTATTCTTATTTACTTTGAACAATAGAAAATTTTCTTTACAAAAGTTGAGAATATAATGGATATGTATATCTATAGTAAAATACATAGTGACTTTAACCTTCATTAGTAAATACTAGGATATGAGTACAGCTTTTGTGGATTGTGCAGAACATTTCAGGTATATATCAATAAATTTTGAACATATAACTGCAGAATTAATATATAAAACACCAATAAACATTTCATTGCTAAAAATATTTCATAAGTTTATATTAAGGCAAGTTTTATAATATATGCTTTAAATTCTGTATTCAAGAAATAAAATTCTCAAATTTCTAACTAAGTTTTAAATATATTGATCTTAAGACTATATTAAGAGTCTAGAATTTTGTTAATATAGGCTTGAATGAGCTTTAAGAATATGAAATTAACTGACTGTTTTTATTAACTTGTTTTCAGTTTTTAAAAATGCCGTAGTTGAAGTAAAAATAACAGAATTAATAGAAACTCTATATGAACCAGACTATTTATATAGTGGCTTTCGATATAAATTAAAACCATTGGGCCAAATTCATATTTTTATATTGCTTTTAATTATAAGGGATACTACTACTTTCAAAAGATGTATTTTATTATTCGCAGTCTAAAATAGAAACATTGGTGAATAAGAAAAGCTTATAAAAAGAGAATATATGATTATTTAAAAATCGAGTATCAAAAGAAATGATAATTTTATAAGATTTCATCTTCTTTTTAATTTCTTACATTTGTGTCTTTGGCATATTATTTCATGTTGGATCTCTTAAATTTTTAACAATATTTCAAATAACCAATAATATATTGATCAGAATACAAAAATGAGCGAAAAACTATGCATGTTTATAATAATAAGAAAAGATTTGATCAAAGTGATATACTTTTATATTTTTAGAGTTTAGGTTGGAATTATGGAAGGTAAATTAAATATATTATAAAAAGTGTTATAGCACAAGCATGTCATGCAAGTACAGCAGTACTGTTCAAATACAAAGAGAATGAAAATGTTATAGAATATATGAAAAATATAGGAGATATGCATAAAGTAATATTAGAAGTAAATTTCTCAAAATTTATTACAATTTTTGAATAGATCAAGAATGAAAGTCAGCTTAATAACGTTAAAGACTATCTTAATAACATTGGTGTTCCTTTCTATCATTGGTTAGAGCAGCCTGAAAATATTCTTACTTGTATTGCTACAATTCCTACATACAGAAGTGTAGTCAAAGAAGCACTTAAAAAAGCACAACTATGGAAAGATTGAACTAAATTGCGAATACAATACTCCTTTTTATTATATTAAATACCTTATTACAATAAGCTTATTATTTTAAGTTTATCTGTTTAAATGAAAAATAATAAAAATCTTATTGTCTTTTATTGAATAATAAGAAAGCAATAACTAAAACCAAATATAAACTAGATTCTTGACGAAATACTTCATCGCCTAAGTTGTTAAAAGAATTTGAGCTTCCTTCACCTAATTCATAGTTTAAAATTCTATTATGAAAAATAGGTGCTTCAATAATAGGTGCATCAACAAGATCAGATACTGGTTCATAAGTAGTTACTCTATTGCATTTGCAAACTCTTACTTTTACTTTCATACATACTCTTGCCATTTTGAGAAATTTTCGTTGAATTTACATTAAATAATACGAAACAATTTACATAAAAATACAGTTTCAAAAAATTGTTTATGTATAAGGAATATAATGCTAGATAAGCTTCTTATCAACTCTATCCTTAAACTAGAATGTTATGTACACTTACAAAATCGTACATAAATGAAAATGATACTTAATCAAAAACTCATCATAAGTCAAAAAAATATTTTACGAGAAAGAAATTTTTGTATTCAAGTTTACCGTCTTTTACAATAAAATAAATCTTGTACATACTTTAAACAATTAATCTTATGGTTAAGTTTTCTACAATAGCATTTATAAGTTATAAATATTTAGAAAAATATAGGCAAACAAGAGAAATCTATTTCAAAGTATAATGCAATTTCCAAGTCTCTCACATACTTAAAATGAATAAATATATAATTTATACTTGCTTAACAAATCGTACAAAAATAAATAAAACTATATTTATTAAATTATTTTATGAGCGCTTATAAGTAATACTGAAAACAGTATTAAAAGTATAGCCATCATATATTTATAGGCTGATTTATGAGATTCTACGATAGATTTTTCAAGCTTCATTAATTCTTCTTGCTTGCTACTTACTTTGTAACTAGGTACATCATCATCTCTAGTATAAACAGGAGGAGGTATATTTATTAGAGTTTTTTCTGTGTGCATGTTTTCTGCAAGCATATCGATTAAAATGAAAAAAAATATATTTTAGTCTTATAAAAAGAATTATTTGAAACACTATAGGGGCTTTGTATATATTATGATAAATATTTTTATTTGTTTATCCTCATTCTTTGTTTTTGCTTGTTTTGATTTAGGGGAATTAATGCTGAATTGTCTAATTGGATAATTTAAGTTAATTGAAATATATAAAAATTGTTTGTATTTGTTTTAATTTGTTACAAATTCAATATTTATTTGACATTGCTTCATTATTTATTTTTGAATGAATCAATATTTTGATTTTATTTAGATTTCATATTTAGATTTAATTAGAATTTATAATATTACGTAATATATAAAAATTAGAGGCTAATTATAATTAAAAATGTAATTAAATTAATGCAGTTTCAAAATTTAATAAATAATATATTTTGAAAAGGTGATGCTTTTCATGTATTTACCTAATAGATGGCAAATTGTCAAAATTGATTATTACTTAACTGTAAAAAGGCTAAGAAATATTATTAATCATTAAAATTATTCCACAATTAAAACATATAAAGTAACAGAATGTTTCATATTATACATATAAATATATATAAAATTATATGTCACAAATAACATATAATGATGGAAGATCCAATAAAAATTAGTATTCCACCACCTGCATATACAAGAAATGATGTTTTGATAATCAAAGATGATCATATCAAAAGAGAAGCGATTAAGCTTGAAGAACAAGTAGTGGAATTAAGAAGACATATTCTCAAATCTAGCGCATTTGTTTTGATAATATTTATACTGTCTTTGTTATTTTTACGAAAAATGTTGTCAAGTTGATATTTTATTAAATCTATAATATAAACATCTTTGATTTTGTCTTAATCAGCCACTTTTTATACAAATCATCCGTTGTTTTAATCATCATGGATTTCGATTATAAGAACATAAGAATTAAATTCCAATATTTCTAAACAGTGAGAATAGAAGTTTTTTAGTATAATTAAATCCATTCTTTATTTTTTTTGTTAAAAAATCAGGATTTATTAAAAACCTAAAAATGTTCACTAACCATTCCACTGCGGGAATACAATTTCAAATAATATATTAATATAGATTAATATATTATATTATATTATAAGCATTTGCTTTATTATTATATTTTCCCAAATTTCCAAGCTTTTTAAATTCTTGGAATTTGAAAATTTTTTCTTTTTTTCTTGAATATTTTTCTTTCATATATTTTTTCTTCAATAATATACCTATGGTATATAATTCATATTATCAATCTATCCAATATCATATAAGATATCTCCTTTCCAGTAGCGCCAAAAAGTTAGGTGTAAACACCTTTTGAAAAATATCGCCACATTAGTTCTTACCTATTCAATTTAAAATGTTTTTTAAATCCATTATTTATTGCTTCTTACTAAGTGCATTTTCAAAAATTTTCTATATTTGCTTATTTTTTATCGAATCAAAGTTTGAAATATTTACTTATCATATGCAACCTAATTCTAGATTCAAAGAAATTAAATATAAAGTTCTCAAAAGTTAAATTAAAAATCATAATGGGCTTTCTGTTATTTTTCTTGATTTTTTAATGAGGCATGTATTCAACCCCAAGAAATATAATTCTCATTTAAATAAAATAAGACGAGCGGCTACGATATTAAAAATGTATATCTTTTTTATTTAAGCAATTACGAAAACAATTGTTTGATTTCTTGTTATTTTTCAACCAGTTTAAAAGATAGGAAATACTACTCTGTTCCGAAATAAGTGTCCACTTTTGAAAAATAAAGCGTTCTGAAATAAGTGTCAACTTTTGACAATTAAACCATTTACGTTTAATCGTCCTATTGAGCTTCTTTTTTTAAATATTTTATTAAACTAATATTAAATAATAATTTATTAGAAATAAAAATAAAAAATGGCTATAAATTCAGACTCTGTAACAATTTTCAATTTTCAATTAAATCATTTTATGATTTAATAATTTGAATCATTGTCAAGTTTTAATTAAATTTGAAAAATAGTGTACCTGTTTCAGATGTTTTATGACAATAATAGATCAAATAAAAACGTTTTTTCATAACGAAAACTAATTTAAGGTGCAAAATTAAAATTGCTATTTAATCTGATAGGTGAATTTTTAAAACCATCAAAATTGAGTTTATTTTTAATCAAAACCCAATATGGACACTTATTTCGGAACAGAGTAGTATTAAATATGAGAACTGCAAAAATTATCAAAAATATAGCATTAGATATTAAATATCTTTAATATAAACATGTATTTTATAATCATAATTTTAATACTTTATACAAAATGAAATATTTTGATAATTTTTAAACATTTTTGTGACCACACCATTAAAATTAGCCAAGATTTTTATTAAAAGGTGTATAAATAAATAACCAAATAACAAGAGGGCCCATATACAAAGACAAAGTATTCTTCATCATTTAATAAATATGGTAATTAATATTATATAAAATCTTATAAATTTCATAGTAATAAGATTGTTTCACAATTTTATATAAATACGAGATTAAAAAATTTAATCAAATTTACAAATTTTAATGGACAGACGAACTATAATAAATATACCCCCTCCTGCATATACTAAAAATAACGATATAGACTTCAAGGATGAAAAATACTACAAAATGGAAACTGTTATATTAGAAAAAGAAGTTAAAGAACAACAAAGACATATTTATAAATCATTATTATTAGGAATATTAATTTTCGTATTGTCTATAGTTATTGTTATAAGATTAACTACTTTTACTTAGTTCTATGGCATGATATTAAATTTTTATTGTATTTGTTTTGCATTTATGATTTTTGGATAGCCACGTTTCGGATTTTTTGATCATCTTTGATTTTTAGATCTTGATTGGATCTCAAACTGATTATCTTGATGTAAAAATATATATGGCAGTTTTCATTTCAAAAAGATAGTTTTTTATCGGAAATTTATTGAATAGCCAAAAATTAAAATTAAAAGA
>JAQFYD010001937.1:0-10794 GCA_034694225.1 Bourletiella hortensis
ATCATTTTAACCTACAGCGACAACTAACTTTGCGCACGAATAAAGCAACCATTTCATCTGCGCTTCATCATCATCATCATGATTCCTTCTTCCTCCTTCCATATATTTTATACACATCTGTTCCGCACATAATATTTTACCATCTGGAAATTGTATACCCTCAAATACAAAATCATACTTGATTTTCATATGAAATGACATAAGAATTCTGTATTACCCTTGTTTTTGTAGACAATTCCACAAAGGCTTTTCGAAAGTTGAGCTTCGTATCCGTATTTCCCATGCTGAACAATAGTGCCACTGATGATGGTGATGGTGCTGTTGGTTACTATAGCGGCGCCTTAACTTTGTTATTGTTGTTGTTTTTCACCCCACACTGATTCCCTCTCTCTTGTTGTAACACACACTGTAAATGTAGAAAAGGGTTTTTGATAATCTGCTACTTCCTTCGGTCCGTCTTGTTGTAATGTTTTATTCACTCACAAAACTATATCCCTTCAATATTCACACTAAATATTCAGACGTAAGACGTTGTAGTAGTGGATCCAAAGGAGAAGATGAAGATAAAGAGGATTGATTCACCGAACATGTTTTTCACGTGCTGCCGTTGTTGTTGTAGCTCTTGACTCAGTTCCTACTACCGATGCTTCTGGCTACAAAATATATATTCGTGTGCAAAAGTTGATTAGCAAGAAAATTAAAGACTGAGAGAGATAGGGGGATACAATAGAGGAAGGAGAGACTTTTTTAAATACGGCGTACCAAAGAATGATACTAATAATTCTACTGGAAAGAGTGATATTTCTGAATGGAAAATACAAATTCAGTAGGGACAGACATCTCAAGTTTTTTCTATCAATATGGTCAACAATGTTAATTTAAATACTCAGGTACACGGCTGATGATGTGGGATATATAGAGAAAAAAACCTGCTGTTCTGTTGAGATTTGTGAGAATATGTGGAGAGCAAGAGGAGCAGCAGTGGCAGTTGCCTTGTGTGTGTAATGTTACTAGAGCAGTTTTGTAGACGCAAGCGTCCTATCCTCCTATCGATCACTAATGCTATAAACTCGGTTCAACGCTGGACTGCATCATTACTACTACTGCATGTTCACGTAATACTATTGCACTGCTAACAACAATAATAACATACACAGCATGAACATTTCGACCTACAATATAAAGGACAACCAGCTGGTCAAGAATTACCTGAATTTCCAACAAGTCCAGCTCTCAGGCACAAAGCAGCAACAAAAACGACGCTCCCATTCAATCTCTCTTCAATACATTAATTATTATTGGGAATAAGATTGACTGACTGAGCAATAATAATGCTGGTGCGTAATTCACTGGGAATGCAGCACTCAAGCTTGTACAGCACACAGGGAACAACTCGTTAATCAACTAATGAACTGTGACTTTATATAAAACTAAAGACGGAAAACATTATTATTATTATTGGTCTCAGTTGCCATGGACAACCATAAGAACAGCAGCCGCAGCAGCAGCCGGAGCAAATAATTAAGGATAATAATATGCAATCGTAATAGCAGAGTGGAGCTTGATAATGATCATGATGATGATGACGTACATAGTAAAGGAAAGGAAGGGTATGTGGATGAGGGATGTGTATTGTATGTGTGTGTGTGTGTGTGTGTGTGGAACCGCAGCAAAAACCACACAGTTGGAGTTGTAAGTATCCAATTATTAAATAGGAAAATCCAAGTTGGCAGCGACATGGACTATAGCCATGTTAAACGCATAATTATTAGTCTTTAAGTAAGAGTTTTATATGAAGCCTCATCATCGTCATCGTCATTACCTATTTCCAAAGTATGTGTGGATCATGCCCAGGGTAACACCACCACACCATATGGAAGGAGTTGATACCTTTTTTTCCTTTCTGTATGTTTCTCATTATAGCAGTAGTATACTAGAAGCATTGTCATTTCTTATTTGCATCAAGAAGAGTCTGTATTCTACTAAACTTATTGCATGTGCGGTTCCCTGTCTGTTCGTGAGTGTGTGTCTGGCCGAGGGAAATAAGGAAATTGATATGAACACCTTTAAACCCTTCATTAGACTGAGGGAAACGCATTATTTTAATTTATCCATTCCCAACCTTTGGCTAGGGATTTATCAAGCAGTCTAATAACAAGAACAATCTCTGCACCATTCATTCATTCTTATTAGTAAACTACTCTATACCTGAGCGCACTCTGCTCTTCCCATTCCTCACATACTCACATATTATACAGATCAAATTAACTCTTCCAATCCAGACCTCCCATAAAACTGTATTTGATCAACAATAATAATCATATCTTATTCCATAAAAAAACTTGTAAATCATCATACTTTCTTGCCCAAAAAAAATCCGCTATGCATTCCTTACACCAGCGAGTTTCCCTTTAGTTCTGCAGAAAAGTAAAAGTCTGTCTGTGTGTGCCGACAGAGATAATTAAGCCCGCATTCCGGGAAATGACAAACCTCAAATTTATGTTGAATAATTAACCGTTATCATATGCAATTTACAAGAATAATTATTACTAATTTACTCAAACGAGATAAGAGGCACGTAGAGGAGTAGCGTCAGGCATGAATATACGCGAGTTATCAGCTCCTAATTGTATTGATGAGGAGGAGAAATAACAGGTGAAATAATAATTTCAAATAATTTGCAAACAAGAGAAATTCATCAGCTCATACACTATTAGTGTCGTTTTGAAAGACAGCAAACGACGAGTGACTGGCTTTATTATGTCATTTGTACCCATTTTTTGTAGCTTATTTTGCACACACATGCGAATACATTTACTGACCCTGACCTAGGAATTCAATGCAATGCAAAAAATGAACGCAGTAGTCTCCTGTCGGTGTGAGTTTGAGCCGTTAAAAAAGGAGCACATATAAAGAAATTATTGCCAATACTTCTACCATTCTTACATCATCATTATAATGTTCCACTCATTATGCTCAATGATGGAGGTGACGATGATGATGATGAGTATTTTAAATGAGGAGCATCAGTTATTTGTAACGGCATGTCTTTGTATGCTCACACTATAAAAAAAGCGAATTTAGATAAGTTAAAAGCGGGCATTTAACTGATAATGACAAAATTAGCCATTATTTTCTTCCTTTTTTTCTGCTTCATTCCACATAAACAAATGCATCTTGTTCCCTGTAGTTGCAGTAAGAAATGTCACCAGCCCCTAAAATCAGTTGCAAGGTAATAATCATCATAATGAGAGCCATCATTATTACTGTTTTAGTGCACATACGATTGTAATGACCATGCGTAGCTGTTGTCCTAAGTCATGTACAAAGGTGTTTAAAGAGGCCCTAGAAATTTTTTACTGCTTATAAAGCTACTCATTGCTCGTGTGTTCGCGTGTACAACGTGTCGTCCTGTAGGGGTGATGTGATGCATTAGAGATGATGATGATGATAATTCTGATCGTCGTCATTCATCATCATCCCCATGTGAACATACCTTAAGGAACTGGCTGAGTTTAGAGAGAAAAATAATTGTGGCGTAAAAAGGAGTCCATCCAATTATAAGATTTTCTCATGCATTAGTTAGCCTCTTTGCTCCTCTCATTTTCTACTTCTATAAACACACACAAACACAGTCAGTCGCAGAACGTAAAGCTCGAACATTACGCGTGCTATCACTTTTAAACATTCTCATTCTTTCCTATAATACCAACAGCAACAACAACACTTGAATACAGACAGAGTCAAAAGAACAGAACCTTCGTGTGTTGTTAGGGTTGAAAGGTAAAACAATAGTGTCTGATTTTATGGGCTGCCTTTTTTCGAAAATCCAAGGAGCAGAAGAAGAAGAAAGAAGAGGTAAAATGCATGAGCACACGAATGCTCATTAAACTTACATTAATGATACTTAAATGGATTCCAAAACTTGCTATTATTATTTATTTTATGGTCACTCACTCATTCTTCATTCATGCTTGGATTGATGATGGTGATGATGCAGAAGAAGCAAGCTCCTTGATCGTAAACCTCTTGACTCTAAATTAAAATATTTACTTAAACACTCCTACTGCAACAGAAAAAATCTCATAATTTTAACGATTATTACTAAATCGTTACCATTCGCCATATTTATGTCTTGAGTTGGTATTTTTTTCAAATAAATTATGGCATAATTCCAGTGAAACTGAAAGTTCAAATTCTCTGTAATAATAACAATAGAAAAACATACAAAAAAGTGTAGTACTTTGTCCGATCGTGAATTATTGAGTTACTACTAACAACAACGATCTTGTTATTATTCTTACCTCACTACAGGATTACATTCTTCTGACGGGACACTACTACTGTTATGCTAATAAAATCGTTAACTCAATGACTCTTTTGTACTGCTGTGAGAAAATTTTTGATGATATTGGGAACCTTTAAAATTTATGATTTCATCCTCCTTAACACCTGACACGACTCGATTTTTAAAACTATCTTTTTTTCCATAAGTTTACTCAGCAATGCTGGCGCTGCTATTGCTACAAAACCTTGACCTGAACGCTTTGCTTACACCATCAGATTGAACGTTATGTCTACAATTCGTAACCCTTTAAGGGAGATTTGCTCTGAGCAACCGCAGCAGCAATAATGTAATGTTATACGAAAAATCCAATTAATATTTTAACAAGTAATATTGACAGGAAATTTGTATAAGACAGAAAAAAATCATTACGGAATGATTTACGTGTGAAAATCTGCACAGACAGACTGATTAACAAAGTCACCTCCTCCTTCACATATTTTGTATTGCATACAAGTGTGATAACATAATGTACATTATCAAGTATGCTCCTCTTGTCGTCGTGGAAAGTGTTAAGTTTTAAAGGTCATTTGTTGCCTTTCGATTAGTAATCCTACTGCCAGTTAGTATCTTTGTTCCTTTTTTTCTTTGAAAATTAATTTAGCGTAAAACAAAATTCCAAGAAGAAAATTAATGAAATGGTTGCTTATGCTGAATAGAAGTTATCGTACCTGAACATCTCCTCCATTCTCCATTCAAGTGTGAATAATATGTTGAGATGCAACACAACAAACACCACCAACAACAATGGGAGGATGAGATTGCGGACTCTGTAAATAAAATGATAATAACAGAGCCAATATAACAACCAAATTCCAACTGACTGACTGACTGCCTGCCTGGCTACTGCAAAAGAAGTAATAATAATAATAATGTTACTCGATCAGACTAATAAAAAAAGTGACCTCTTTACAAGAAAATATCCCGTTTTATTATGGCCGGAGTTATGTCGTGGGTGTGTGTGTATTACAAGATGACCGACCGATCGACCATCCCTATTTGGTAACCTGAACAAGAATGAAGAGTAGCAAGGGAGAAAAAACAGAGTCAGTAAAATATATCATCATCAAACTTAAATCTGGTTATGCTACTTTTTTCTGTCATGTTATTATAACTGACTACCAAAGCCATGGATTAAACATGATGTGTGTATTATTATTTAAGAATTTATAGAAATTGCATACAATAATATTCATCATAATACTAATGTCATGGCAAATAAACAAAGAACAACTGAACGTGTCAATAAGAATCGACGATCGACGACGGATCGTTCGTGATCGACCCAAACCGACAACTTGACTTTTAGTATTCAGAGCAAGTTTTAACAACAAAGACAAAGGCAACTTGTGATTGTAATCTATTTTGATTTGTGTATTTAAAAAAACTAGCACAGAATCAATAAATTCCTCAAAATTTGCAATAACAACAGCATTAGCATAGAATATTAAATGAGTTAATATATTTATCATCAATTCCTGTCAATTGCAATGTTCTAAGGTCAGGCAGCAGCAAGCGGGAGGCGGGCACTCGCTCATTTTTCAATACTAACCTGAACGTTTTGTAACGGCTACGGCAGCAGCACCAGAATTCTATCGGGATTAATAATTTATTATCTTTCAATAAACTCCGTCCTGCTACACATTTCTTGACCAGAAAAGGTTAATATTCATCACACACTTCTGTTTTTTTTTTGGTTTCCCTTCTTATTACTTACGTGTGATTGCCATGCTCGCCATGATGATTGTTGTGATGAAAAGCATTTGGCGCCTTGAGGAATTGGAAAGCATCATAATTATTGGTAAATTCACATTATTCACATATAGGAGTCAAAATAATTATTATTTCGTACATGGAACATCTGTTTCAAGTCAAGTTTGAGAGGAAACAAGAAAAAAACAAAGATTACAACAAGGGCGAGATTTTCTAACGGCGAGAAAACAAAGAGTTTGGTGGAGGGGGGACACAAGAGCACTAATAAAATAATTTCTCTGTCACTTTGTAGCCCAAGGTGTTGACACCATCGGAATACCTGACTGACGACATAAGAAGATCAACTTAAATACCATTAGGAACCCGCGACTTGACTCTTTAAAAAATTAATTTTTTTCAAGTTCTACTATTCACATAACTCGTTCAACAAGCCACATTTTTTCACCAACTAACAACAAACAGGAACCAGCATTCTTCAAACCTAAAGTTCAATTTCCCCGCGGATTAGGAGAGAACAAACGTTATGCGTTCGTCACTAATGATGTGAACGTTCTTCTGGAGAAAGCAAAAGCATTTTCATTGTTTAGAAACCATTTCCATTATTATGTTTGTTTCTCTTTTACGATTTAGTAATGAAAATGTAGCTATCGTTATAAATGGTTCTTACCTTCCAGGCATTATTCTTTTGTTGTTATTCCTGTACAAACAAATCCCATGCAAATAAGCCATAATCATCAGTCTTTTACCCCATACTGTTCCTAATGGTCAGTCAATACAAAATAGCCTAGGATTGGTCTCTATTTTTCCGTAATTTTTCATCGGCTTAATGTATTAGCCAGAAACCGTTTACTGGTATACAGATAAGGCAAGGCAGAGAGAAGACCCGAATTTGGCACTTGGCTTTCACATGAAGGGAGCGCAAAAAATGTAAAAATCCTTCACGTGGCGAATATAACGTGAATGTGTACAACTACAGCTATACAACATGTCCTGAGGGCTTTAACAGGTGGTAATTTACAAGCCATACAGATGATTACACTATACCTGACTCTATGGGAGAGTACATTGAATAACATGACTTATGTGGTCATACTATAACATGTTCAAAACTTATTTATTCGTACGGTTACCGCTTGTCCGAGATGTTGTTCTTTCCTTACAGAAGAAGTAAGTTCCCAAGTAATGGCTCCTTAAAGCTTAGTATAATGTTCAGGTTAGAACAACAATGTTATAATGCATTATTATTATTGACAGGATATGGGGAGGAATGTTAATTTCTTTCTGCATGCTTTCATGATGATCCGAGACGATGAGATAGTTACAACGGAACGAACGCCTGCATTTTCCATGGCATTACTATATGCAGCATGTGTTTTACACGTAACGTGCATAGAAATGGCAGGATATGAAGAGGATGATGTTCAGAAGCTGGTCTTCGTGTCTCAAGTCAAGTCTCTTTTAAAGGAGGCATATGAGGATCGTCGTCAACGTCATAAGACAGTAGTAGCAGTAGTAATAGAGAAAACACATAATAATAAGTATCATCATGGGAATATATACAAGAACAACAATGCAATAGTGCTGAAGAAGGAGAAATGTGAAAAGAAACCCTCTGTTCATCGTCCCTTCGAGTTTCCCCATTGAGAAGAAGAGTATTTGTGGTGCTGAAGGGAAACAGTCTTAGACAGTTCGTTGAGTGATCAACAGCTAAGGTATAGTCGTCTCTCCGGATTTCCCATTACACATGTTCTTCTTACGGCTGCTGTTATTGTTGTTGTTAGGCATTGCTTCTCAATAGTGGCAACAACAGGTTGTTCTGAACATTCTTCTTCTTCAGTTTCAGTCGTCGTAAGTCAGAGGCATTCAACTCCCATCTCAGTCACTCTTGAGTCAGTTCTTCATACGTACTCAAGTGGACAATGTGGGTCAACATTTAGGATGGCCTCTTCTTCTTCTTCTTCTTCGTGCCTCTAAGCAGCAACCGTCCATCACTATTCTACTACAATAACCTCACAGCAGTTTTTCAATCTATCTTCGTACATTTGTTCTCCCTTTATTTCACGCAATCTTCGTCGTCCAAGCGAGGGAGAGAAAAAAAATCGTATCATCAACGCCAACGCTTTTGAGTGTGAAGAAAAAATTGAAAGTGCTCATAATCATCATCACTTTGTTGTTATTAACCTCATATAATCATCATCCATCCTTCCTCTCATTCAGTCATCTAATAATTTCTGTGAGCGAGCAAAAACAGTGTTGTTGACTTATTTGACCTTTCGTGTTATAACTGCAAGAAGAAATAATTTTTTGTAATATCAAAATAAGTGCATTATTGTGGATCCATTACGAAAGTAAGTTTGTTTTTCATCTATTTTACATAATTATTATGACTAAGAGGCCTTGGAACGTTTTAAATGACGGGGCACATTAGTGTCATTCTGTATTGGGGTGCATAGTTTGAATTTGGAGTAATTTTTGACAGTTTGGCCGGTATTTTCCAGTAGCAAAGTCTGTCTGCCATAATAAAAATAGTATTAGTTGGACTTGAACTGAGTTAACCTTTTTTAATAATGTAAGTGAGTGGGAGGGAATGAACTATGGATATCTCCTTCCTTCTTATCATTTATTTTAAAAGGGTCCTCCAAAAATGCTTGTCCTTAATAATGCCATGGGACATAATTGTCTGCTAAGGATGTACACACAGTAGCTTGAACATGTCTGATATATAATGGGGATTTCCATCCACTTCGTCAGGTGTTATGATCATCATCCATACTTTCGCCTTTAGGCAAAACCATAAAATATTTCTATTCATTCTTCCTTTCTTATTATTAGACTGAACCTTTTTTTTACGACCGGAGGTGCAACAGCAGAAGCAACAGCGTGAGGTTCAAATCTGAACCTTGAATTAGATCCTTTTCGTTCCTCTTGATAATTAAAAAAGACAGACGGGAAAACCCATGTAAGGGACAAGTTCATGTCTTTGCTTGTGATGATGAACGGCTTTGATGCGCATAGAATCAGGTCATCCTCACGTCAAACTTTCGCATCATGATGAGCTTATATTGAAGAAAATACTAAAAGAGATGAATAATTATCATTGGAATAAAAAGGAAGGGATTTATGAGCGATGAAAATTAAGAGAGTATGCGAGACGTAGAGAGAGAAGGGTTTCTAATGTATTTCCACCTGCATGGCTGACCACGCTGTTTCAATGTTAATGGTTCGGACATTTTTTAAAAAAGTTTCGAATAGCCATACTAAACGTGAGTGAATTTCATGGAGGCTGATTATGATTTGATGCAGAGCGGATCATCATGTGTGATTATCAGAATGATAATCAGCAAAAGCCTAAGCCAATGCTTTATAAATGCGTTGTTCTAAACGTCAAAACTGACCATAGCTTTATGCTACGCGTGTGGACTAATTGATAAGAAGGAAAAAAAGAGGTGGAAATGGCTGCTGTTGGCGTGTCAAAAATGTGAATCAGGAGCATAGAGGAGGCTTTGCTGGTAAGCCTAATAATGATAATTCAAAGTGGAGTAAATGTAACGGAAACTAAAATAATAAGGTATTATTTTTGATGGCGTGGCTTACTCCAAATTGTGTGTGTGTGTCTATTTTTAAGGGGAATGTGGATTTTTTAAATCTTCCGTTGCAATTGCATTCCGCCGCAATAATGCAATGCAACACAGAAAGAGAAGCACACGCTATTATATCCAACAAAGCATGCAATAATACTTTTCTCACAGCCTGAATAATTTTGGCAAATACAGTCACACTTGTACACACTCCTTCTTGTAATAATTTAATGTTGAAATAGACACTGAAAATGTATACAATTTGAGTAAGAATTATTAGCACCATTTTTTCATGTCTGCCGTAGAAAATCCCATGGTGTTTTTTCGAACGTTGTTGAAATTATGGGAAAATTAATGTGTAATACCGTAAGGTAATAGCAATAACAACAACAGTAGCTACTTACTGTTGTCAACCTGAAAAAATTGATGGCTTCTTCTTATCCCCCGGAAGCATTGCAAACATCATTACACACTTGGTCAGCATGCATTCTTATTAGTGTCATTGGAATCCGCATTGGAATGTACACGATAAAGCCAGGATGATAATGCAATATGAAAAATTATTGTCACCCACATAACCGGCCGTTATTACCATTCACGCAGCTATGCCAATGTTGACAATCAGAATTATTTGACCTTTATTAGCAGTAATAATAATGAGGCATTGAATCATAATGATACGGGTTTGTGACAGAATCAAAGGGCGACCTTGTAAACCTTCGGGAAATGACACTAAAAATTTAATAGATCTATGCAGCCACTGCCGCTATTTGACACACAAAAGTTGTGTGTGTCAATGTGCAATTGTAAACAAACAGACAGGGCTTATCTGTACTGAAGCAGCTAATGACGATGATGCACCATGATTCAACAAAAGTCCAAATAATTCTTGTACACACAGACGGGAAGGACATTTTCGGAGGTCAAGTGCAGCATAGCAAACAAAAACTAGACAGAACTACAGAACAATGGAATTGAGAAACGGATCATTCAAAATATTTTTATGGAGTGTAGATAATGAGCCTGATGATTTAATAATTATTACTCGCATTATTTAAGTTCAAAATGGCCAATATTATGGTCTCCTCCTGCGAATCATCATCGTCATGTCAACATGATATTAACAATAATGCTGCTACGAAGGTTAGAAATTATTTG
>JAQFYD010001938.1:0-10791 GCA_034694225.1 Bourletiella hortensis
CCTTCACTGTCGCTTAGCGGTTGTTGCAACAAAGGCTGACGGAGTCTATTAGGCAGTGACACTACTTCAGCGTTTTCCGTAGCTGATGTTAGAAGGGCAGGCTGGACAGATTGGCGGAGACGAAGCTGTTCTTGAAGTTGTTGCCGCAGTCGGTGAACAAATGCAACTAATTAAGAAAGGAAATATTAACGTTTAGTAAATACAATGCTTTAAACTGGGGAAAGGTCTTGAGAAACTGTTACAGGACGAGTTGTACTACTAACGGGGCTCTTACTTTGTTGCAAGTAACGTTCTTCACTAGGCCGCAAAGGGAAGATACTATTGGACTGAAAATTTTGTCCCAAAGCACAAAGAAGAGTTAAATTTAAAATAGTAATAGCAAATATAGACTTCATTTTTGCTAAGTTTTCGACTCAAGGGTTAAACTGAGAAAACGATGACAGTTTGTAGCAGGTTGTCAACTGAATACTTGAAAGCGGATCTTGCATGAATCTGACTCGCGCGTGCCTGCTGAATAAATAAGATGCGGATCCTATTGCACACCTGCATTTAAACTGATTTCACACGCGGAAAAATTCTCTGCTGATGGGCAGCGGCTAGTGAATTTACTAACGTGAGTAGTCAGGATCATGTTAGTGTGAGTAGTTGATGTGAGAAACTCTTTAGAAGGATTCTCACTTACTTAGAGCGGGGGAACAGCAAACAGGAACAGCTTTTGCATGTACTGTGATATAGAGACAAAGATTATTATGACGCCCACGACCGGATTTTCAAGCCTGAGTTGTTACTTACTTCATGCATGCCATGACCATTCCTCACAAAAATAATTCATGCTGTGATCGTAGGTTCATATCTTAAAGGCGTCGGTGTGTTCTTTTGATAATAAAAATGATAGCCTGAAAGTTCATTCAGAGCAAGGCTTCCATCATTACGCCTATTTATGCCTTTATAATCATTGTAATTCCAATGCGGAATCACCCACATCCGATTGGCAGTTTACTTACTAAAGATACTTTTTGCTGTCATTAACTGCACTATAGTGGGACTCATTCCATTTATTCAGACAAAACAAAAGTAATAATGACGCCACATTACTTCATTGTCTCTTCTCCAAAATGAAGGTCAAGAACTCCCAATAAGTTCCAAACTATAGCACACACAGTGCTCTGAACATACAATGGACTCAAAAGCTGTCGCTTTTTTCCTCCAGGAAAAAAAACAATTGAATAAATGCGTGACTTTTGCAAACACGGTTGCGATTTTTCAGATGGACATTCTTAAGATATTAATCAATCGCATCACTCTTCTATGAGTGATTCAGGGCGCAGAAAAAAGGCTCCATTAGGTGACGCATGGTTAGGATTTAAGGTCCGTCTATTGCCATAACGGGGACGGAGTGATGAATATAGGCGTCACCAAGAATAGCTACCTCAAGTCACGTCATGATTTTATCGCGTCGAGTACTCAAACAATCTCTTCTCTTCTTGGTCAACATGAATACGGAAAATTATGTGGAAAATTGTTACATTTACATTATGTACACCTAAGGCACACGTCATTTCTTGAACTAACTCCCGAACGGAAATGTATTATGGCTGAAGTCCAGAATGTGCAAAAAACTGTGATAAGTGAATATATAAGTTTAATTAAAATCATAATGAAGTATCTGATGCAGGCAAGCTGAAATAGCATGTTCCATATCATTTGGATAGTAGCAGCACATTGCACTTTATTTAATGAGCCCGAGCCCTAGGGGCGTTTCTGGTTATCAAAACAAGATTCAAGATGATGTTTCTAACTTTATACCACGAGGCTGACCTCCGCAACAGCTGCTCGTGCACCACTGAAATGGAACAAAAGCAGAACTTGAGCTGAGAAGGTATGACTACCGCATCCTCCGCGTTCATTATTACCACTGTGGTCAATTGGCTGCCATAAACCGAGACTGACTTGATTGGCAGACAGTGTATAAAATGTTTTCAGCATACCTTCTGCGTAATGCTTGATGTTGATTGTATGAAACTAACATGTAGTAATTACGATTACACTACTCTCCTGCGTCCTGCAAAAAGATAGCGGACATGACATACGCTAACTTGAAAATATTAAGTGTTGGTCACCAGTCACCAATTTGAGGGAACAATTGTTCATTTTATTCAAGGAATCGGGCAATTATGGCTCATCATGTGTAGATGCCACCGGTTAATCTCTTAATCTATCCAAATGGTCCACACAGACGAGGAAAAAGTTAGTAGTTGAAGCCGTTGCTTAGATTTTGTTGAAAGCTGCCACATCTACGGACTGGACAAAATCTTCGAACTCCTGAATTTGTTCCGTCAACTCTTCAATAGAAACCTTGTCATCCTCGACAACACACATGATCTGGAGTTTGTTGATACCGTAACCGACAGGTACCAGTTTGGCTAAAATCGTACAAGTTAAGTATGTTTAAACAAGTCAATATTAGGCTTCTCAGCTGTTATTTGCGAACAGGTAATTACTTACAGGCTCCCCAGACGAGACCGTCTTTTTCGATGGACCGGACATTTTTTTCCATTTCTTTCATGTCGGTCTCATCATCCCAAGGTTTCACATCTAAGACAACGCTGGACTTGGCAATCACACCGGGTTTCTTTGCTTTCTTATCGGCATAAGCCTTCAGACGCTCCTGCTTGATCTTCTCTGCTTCAGCATCCTATACGAAATAAAACATCGCAAGTTTATACATCCGATCGAGAATACATCTGCTCAAGCAGTTTATGTAGCTTACTGAGTTATATATCTACAAACATCTGACCGTAGCTATGCCATTAGTACTATAAAGTATGAACAACAATGAAGAGAAAGAACTTACGTCTTCTTCATCAGATCCGAATAGATCAACATCATCATCATCGTCAGCAGCTGGTGCAGCGGCGGCGGCAGCAGGAGCAGTTCCTGGGAATTTCTTTCTAAGGTCTCCGAAAGACTTGATGTGGTTGTACCAACGGAGGGCATGTGGCAGGTCACTTCCGGGAGCTGACTTGATCGCTTCAAAAGCAGCTGTGTCGGCTTGGCTTGGCTGGTATCTGAAATAACCAATCGATATCAATTCCTGCACAGAATCTAAACATGCCGTGATCAAAATCTACCGTACTTTTCAACCAACACAAAAAGTTTAATCTGAAATGTACTTATCATATACACCTGCCTACTGCTATGAATTACTGCTGTGTACTTACCCTTCAATGTAACTTTTCTCCCTCAAGAGTTCATTGAGCTTCTTGAGGCCAGCGGGAGTGCTAACGTCACCGAGAGACATTTTGAAGTTAAAGCGACTTAAATAAAACAAAAATTCGCTGAAAAATTGCAAAAATTGTCACCGAATTTCACAAGCCGGTACGTGTGCTGCAAAATGTTGCGTGAAAGGACCGAGTCATGGCGCTGCAGCTGCGACATCTGATCGCATTGAGAGGGCAGTCACGTTGATTGCTAGAATACAAGCAGAAGGAAAATTTGAAATTTTAGTCGGGAATTGGAAGAGAAACAATAAGTTGGAAAAAAGGGCGACTCAGTTATTTAATTCTAGGACACCAAAATGATGCGAATTCCTGCCCGGCGACTCCTCGGTCTGACCCGAGTGAGGTCAGCGCATCGGGCAATGTCCAGTGCACCTGAAAAGGTCGAAGTTTTCATTGACGATAAAAGAGTTCTGGTGGACCCGGGTACAACCGTGCTTCAGGTACATTTACACAAAGTTGCGATCAAATTCAATGAATGAACAATAATTACTGTAATAATGCTGTATGGGTCATATTTTAGGCAGCAGCTGAGGCTGGTGTGGAAATTCCAAGGTTTTGTTACCATGAAAGACTCTCAATCGCCGGTAACTGCAGGATGTGTCTCGTTGAAGTTGAAAAGTCTGCAAAGGTAATCGACCGTAGTTGTGTGTTACGTAATGGGGTAAACTTCCCTGTGGGGAACAAATCTTTTAATAGTTTTGTCTTTTAAGCCCGTAGCATCTTGTGCAATGCCTGTAATGAAGGGCATGAGGGTGAAAACCAACTCAGAATTGACCAAGAAGGCCCGAGAAGGTGTAATGGAATTTTTGTTAGTTAACCACCCTTTGGACTGTCCCATTTGCGATCAGGGAGGTGAATGCGACTTGCAGGATCAGTCTATGACCTTTGGTTCGGACAGATCACGATTTGAGGATATAAACTATACTGGAAAGAGGTAAATAGTTTGCTTCGAAGTTTTTATTGATAAGGATAAGTACCATTTAAAAGGATTGGTTGACCTACGACTTACCTGTGCTGTCTGATTTAGAGCGGTGGAGGATAAAAACGTAGGCCCTTTGATTAAAACTATTATGACACGATGCATTCACTGCACTCGGTGCATCCGTTTCGCATCCGAAGTTGCTGGTGTGGATGACTTTGGAACAACTGGGAGGGGTTCTGACATGCAAGTAGGAACGTACGTTGAAAAGATGCTGATGTCTGAACTTTCGGGCAATGTTATTGATCTGTGCCCTGTCGGAGCATTGACTTCTAAACCTTATGCCTTCACTGCTCGTCCCTGGGAGTTGAGAAGAACTGAATCCATTGATGTCATGGATGGCGTAGGATCAAACATTGTTGTCTGCACTCGAACAGGAGAAGTCCTCCGCGTCTTGCCACGAGTTCATGAGGTATGTAATTTTGTAATTTTATTTTGTTCGTTGAAGATTTCTTGATGATCCCGTTGTTATGGAATTGGGGGTTCATTCTGCATTAATGCTTATGTTCAAGGACATCAATGAAGAATGGATTTCGGACAAGAGTCGATTTGCCTGTGACGGTCTGAAGAGACAGAGGCTAACTTTCCCTATGATGAAAAATAGCAAAGGGGAACTGATTCCATTAGAGTGGGAAGATGTATTAGTTGGTGTTGCACAAGCTCTACAAGATGTTCGAGGTGATCAAGTTGGTGCTATCGTTGGAGGAATGGCTGATGCAGAGGTATGTTGGTGTTTGAGATTACTGAGACTTCCACTGATGAACGTGTACAACAATGGAAATTTGAAACATTTATACGTGACCAGGCGCTGACAGCTCTGAAGGACCTGATGAATCGTCTTGATAGTGAAATTTTGTGTACCGAAGAAATCTTTCCGCTGGACGGGTCTGGAACTGACCTCCGATCCAACTATCTACTCAACTCAAAAATCGCTGGTGTCGAAGAAGCTGATGCTGTTTTATTTATTGGAACCAACCCTAGATTCGAGGCACCTTTGCTTAATGCCCGAGTTCGCAAGTGTTGGATCAACAATGAACTCAATGTTGGACTTATTGGACCCAAAGTTGACCTCACTTACGAATATCAGGTATTTTTTTCAGAATTATTTTGCTTTCTTTGATTGAAACTTCAAGTATCATTAACTAATTCCTGTTTAAATTTTATTGAATTTCAGCATGTGGGAGACAGCGCAGATGCTGTGAACCAGTTGGTCAATGGGTCATTGCCATTTAGCAAAATTCTTAAGTCAGCTAAGAAACCTATCATTGTCGTTGGTTCCACTGCTCTTCAAAGAAATGATGGTGCAGTCATACTGGCTAAAGTCCAACAATACTGTCAGTCGTTGCGAGGAAGCGGTCAGGTTCCCTCTGACTGGCCCGTTTTGAATGTCCTACATCGTGTTGCATCTCAAGTTGCCGCCTTGGACTTGGGATACACACCAGGAGCCCAGAAGATTCGTGATGCTAAGAACTTAAAGGTCTTATTTAATTTAGGAGCTGATGAAGGCGTCATTACCCGTGCAGATCTTCCAAAGGACTGCTTTGTCATTTACCAGGGTACGGTTTGAGCTAGCTTTGACCATCATATAGTCGAACTTCTGTAATGAACTGAAGCCTTTTTGTAGGTCACCATGGAGACAAGGGGGCTGAGGAAGCTGACGCAGTTTTACCTGGAGCGGCTTACACTGAGAAGCAAGCCACTTATGTTAATACAGAAGGACGAACGCAGCAGACCACCACTGCAGTGACTCCTCCTGGTCTAGCTAGGGAAGACTGGAAAATTATCCGCGCTTTGTCTGAGGTGAGTTCGCTTCCGCCTATATGTTCTTTCAAGTCGTCATAATGTTTTAAAGTTGTTAGTTGTTGCCATGTGAATTATTGTCACTGATTGCTATGTTTTCTGATTCGCAGATCATCGGTTTGCGTCTCCCATATGACAACCTGAATGAAATTCGTCGTCGCATGGGTGAAATTTCTCCTAACCTTGTCAAGTATGGTGATGTGGAAGAAGCAAATTACTTTGCTCAAGCAGCAGAATTAGGAAAATTGGTCGATAAAAATTCCCTTGAAAATCAGCCCTTGGATGTACCTCTGAAGCAGCTTGAGGACTTTTATATGACTAACTCCATCGCCCGGGCATCCCCCACTATGGCTAAGTGTGTTTCCGCGGTTAGAAAGCAGCGAGAGTCAAAATATTAGATAACATAACTACTAGCCTGTTAGTTATTTTAATCGTATACCGAGTTTCATCTCACGTGGAATATGTGAAGCCTGCAGCAGTGTTGACCGCACGAGACAATGCATCCTGGTAGTTACATCTGCTTCATACTCCGCAAATATTGGAACATAAATGCCATGTGAACAATAAAAAACGTTTCGTGTACCTTAAAATTGCGCATTAGATATGAATTTCAAATTATATTTTATAAACATTTTATCTTAGATTATACGGCCACAATTGTGCACATTGTTTTTCAAGGCTTAGCTAGTGCTCAGGCTAGCTTCTAAAGTATGAATAATTATCTGCAGGCGCCACTAAAATGAAATGTGTAGAAGAGAGCTACTGTCTTATATCACCAGCTGCCACAGCTGGTTTTACTTTCCCAAATCAACTGAACACAATAATTTCGGGTTTTTTTAAAAATATTTACTATCATTTTAATAACCAACACTGATACAGTTCTGTTTACTTGCACAAGTTTCCCGAGTTACATTAGTTGATGTGCTGTTTCTCTTTATCTTGATTACATGCAATTATTACATTCTAAATTCGTTCCAAGTTCACATGCTCTACCACCACCAACTTATACGTTATTATATCAACCTATATAATAGGATCAGGCAACTACAGGAGCATTCTAGCTGAGTATTTGATGGTCTAGAAGGTACATTATAATCAATTACGCATGTCTTAGTCCAACAGAGAATCCGCAGAAAAAATCCTGTTATAAATACAGGGACGTATTCCCGTATCAATATCTGTAATGTAATTCGAGACCGTGCCGTCATGGTGTCGCCTTGGAATTTCTTGCGATAGATATCATCCATCATATATTTCATGTCATCTGTCCGGACAAGGCATTCAGTTATTGCATTATCCGGATGAAACTAATCCAAATAAAAATTGCTGTAGCAAGAAGAACCACATCATGGTGCTTTCGATAATAGGTCGGAGAAATTGCCATGTCACGAACAACTTTGCAGGAGCTCTGGCCGTCCTTCGGTGTTCGTGCAACAAAACGGAACAGATCAAAAGTGAATGCTTGTCAAGTTGATAGCATTAGCAGTGAAGACTTGAAGGTTTACGACCATATCACAGGGACATGTGAGTAAGAAGGAAGTGATGTGAAGCCCATTACCCTTGTTTAATACAGTTCTTCCATTTTATTGCATTTCTAGCCCTCGTAGAGCCCGCAGGACAAATTCGGTAAACTGTAGCCTTCTGGTGCAGTAATGGTATCACGGAGGAAATGACATGGATACCTGAACTAATGTGAGCTTAATTGATCTGAAGCGTAATGCAAGGTACTTATTCTGTGTCACAGACCATGTCACATTATAAGATGTCAACATGGCGGATGCATTCATTCAGAAATGTTTTACATCCATCAAGAATTGCTGGATAGAAGTTCATAAATCCTTGAGGCTGCCATACTTCGCTGCAAGTTCTATCAACAGGTCCAGCCCGGTTCATACGAGTCTTTATTGGCTGTACGATCAGTAGCATGTTGTGGATACAGAGATTTATAGACTAATGAGGATTCTAGGCTGCCGATTAGATACTTTTCTCAGGTACTACTTACAAGTCCTATAGCTTTATGAAAGAATAGCAGCAGCGTATATCGCCCGACGTCATTACTGCCAATACACGTATGTGAAAACAATAGACAGTCATCTAAGATAACCATGTTTGGGCTTCAACTGTAATACATTAGAGTTATGAGAAAACATTGTCAGATTCTAATACTGAATACCCTGGCACAATCAAGAGGCTGTCATGGCAAGCAAATAAACAGCTTTTAAGTAGGAGATGCAGCCGCTGATGAATCAGAAATCACCATTAACGGCTGTTCCTCAGGTGGATTGACTCGGTTTTTAGGGTCACCCTTGCTCTCTCTAGCTTTGCTCCGGTCACCCCTCGATAGTGATAATCTAAATCCAGAAGATGATGATCCTTGTTGAGTTGAAGGCGGAGCAATTTTAGGTATGACAACAGGGGATGTCTTGTTAGCACTACTTGTTTTGCCAGATCCCTTATTTTTCCCTGTTTTCCTCTTTGGAGTCAAATTGAGGGATGCCATGAGGAAACTACCGGAAAGGAAAGAAAATGAGGATTTCATGGGTGAGGAACCACTGTGTTTTCGCGATGTTGAGGGCGTCTCTAATGATAATCTCTTCTTGGGTGTATGTGTCGGTAGCTGTTGCACTGACGCTGACGAGACTGCGGAGCCAGATGCTGAACGTGATCTCGAGGGTAGTAAATTTTCTTTAGAGGATTTGGCGACTAGTGAGGCTGAAGAACTAGCTTTGGCTTTGGCTCCGTCTCTCTTCCCTCCATGGGATTTGTTAATGGATGGTAGGGACCCACTAGCATTGCTCCCGGTGGCTGCGGCCAAGCCATCCGAACTGGGGCTAGTTCCACCCCGACTGCTGCCCCTGTAATAAAAGACATTTGCATTATTATTATTCATAGTGCACTGCTGGGGAACTTAGTTCGTGTTCTCTAAAGCTATGCTTTGATGTATATGAGCATGACTGATACTCTGGCTTCATGACTTCAGTTTTTTGTACTTTTAGTTGGTCTTTGTGAGGCAGCCTTTTAAGCTATTTTCCATGTTCCTTACTATCCTGACACTGGTCTAGAGGTTATGCGCATAACAAGGCCACCATTCATCATGGAAGCAACTATAGACGTACTACGTAAATGTGATAGCTGGCCATTAGAATTTTGAGCCTTCTTATATACCCTGTGACAGGAGTCATTTGTCTTTAATTTCCAGCTGGGAGCTTGCAAGTCCCTCTTCGGTACCATCTTGCGGGAGTGTTCCATTGTCATAAAGTTTATACTTTAGACATATGATGATACTTCGCTCTGTAACTTGCTTTGTTGTACTGCGGCAGTAAGTCTCAAGACATTTTAGTAGCCTGGTAGTAACATTCCCTACACACATCCCACATGCTTTCTCCATCATTTTAAGTGCTTGACTTTTCATTACGGAAGGACGTTTAGTTCTTGTATGATAGGCAGAGAGCGCTGACATTGGGAAGTTTTGTAGCTGCTACGCTGTTATCGCTGACTTCATTTGGTGCAATACTATTTGAGGGTGAGACGCTCAGTATTTACATATGACCTTATGTTTACAAGAGCTTCATACTAGGAAGTTTACGACTTTTATGATGAGGTCATCATGAACTCTGCGCGTTTTACTCATATTGGCTTTGTATTTTATTGCAATTAGCCGTAATACCTGCCATTAAGCATATTGTGGCAGTTCTTTAGCGATTCTGTCCCCTTATAGTCTTTTTAGGAAATCAAAGTTGCGTTTGAGTAGCCTGTTTTATGGGACGCCAGGAATAGGAAACACTAACAATTACTTCTGTCAGCAGAAATCTCAACACAGTCAATAAGCTTAAGTCAGCATGAGAAGGGACGGAGTGAAAACATTTATGGTCGCTGATTCATATCAATAACTTGAAGGGAACTGTATTGCTCTGTCTTTCCACGCAGGGGCAATCGTGACTATATGCATTTTCATGAGGTTGGACTCTCAGAGGAAGTAGTAATATTGCTTCTTAGCTCGGATCACAACAAAGGTTTTTCATGCTATCTATGATTTACAATTACACTTCTAACCTCCACTTCTCTCAGTGGCACACATCTTACATGCTGACAGTACATTCTAGATCAGATGCAACAAGCTCAGATGGACCGTTGCAGTACCTTCCAGTTATACTTACGGAAGAGTTATGAGTCAGGCATGCAAAGACCAGTAAAGTGCGTGACTCTGGCTTTTGCACTTTAGAGAATGCGATGAAGCCAGCAGAATTTGATATTGATACGTACAGTCCTCACTAAAATGATAACCATCTGCCCATCAGAGTACGTGAATTGTATCGTTGACATATTCTCACTCGAACGATGATTACACAGCATGACTCATTATGACCGGATCCTTTCTCCCGTCTCTGAATGGTTAACGTTTTTCCAGCCGTCATGAACGTTTATGGAAGACGAGCTGTACGAAGCATTTTACTGTTGTGAAAATGAGGCAAAATGAGAATGATCTCACGTGAGCTTCGTGATAATGAGATTCTCATTAACACATCACTTCAGAAAATGAGAATCTAAAATCTAAAATCCTCATTCTCATTATCATTTTCCAAAATGAGATCACTTTCACCTCATAGTGATATTTTCGAGTATTTTACATATACCCCTCAATTTTAGAAATGTTTACAGATTCATCTATGAACACTAAATATTTGAACTAAAATAGAACCAAGACCTTTGGGGAACCAACAAATATTTTTT
>JAQFYD010001939.1:0-10791 GCA_034694225.1 Bourletiella hortensis
TTACTACAAAAGTAATGCAATGAACGGACAAAGGAAAAATCGAGGTGTTCCAGACGAGCCGTGGAAACGTCTCCCAATCGCGCAAAATTCGAACGGCAATGCTCGAAATGTGTTTCGGCCCTGGGAAGAGAAATGACGACGAGACGGCTGGATACACAGACCGAAGAGGTAAAAATAACCGGTTGACCTTGTTCAGTACCACAGGTGGTTGTCCCAAGTTAATGAACTTGGTGGTGACAGGAGTGGATATAGAATCTATCTAAAAAATAGTGACATATTATTCTATGTGCAAAAGTTGGAGCGACTATTTTTAATGGGAGTCACATGTAATACTAAATATCCCAAGGATGCTCTCTGAATGAAACTTAGTGGACAGTTACAGGACCAAGCAACACGATTTGGACGATAATCCTGAAGGTGATTCGCAGACAGAGTAAAAAGAGGAGAAATTACGCGCTCATTATCTCTGTGATACTTATAATATAAATACAAAGTGACAGGAATGAAAGACAATTAATGGGATTGAACATCGTCCTTATGAATCTATATGTGTTCTTGTGTGAGGCGTTTTTAATCGTCTTTTGCACTTTTAGTGTCACGTTTACACGTGCTGGGAATAAATGTTGACATGAGAAAATACTGCAAGAAAGAGCGTTATTATTACAGGGGTTTATTTTTACATCACTGGCTTGCTGCTGTACAACTACTACATTAACTATACTGCTTGCAAAGTTGAAAATTGGCAGTGATGCGAGTTTTTGTGCAAAGGATATTATAATCTATGATTAGAAGAAGAGTATTTTGATGAGGGAAATGAGGTTATGTTCTTGATTAATTATTGCTTGGGAAATTAGTTTGTGAATATTATATTTGCTACAAGTTACCTGCGTCGGAATGACTCCAGTGAAGCTGTACAAACTTACCCTTCATCAAAAGTCCCAGCAGAAGCAGTATGCACGTGAGTGTAACATTGTTATTGTTGTTGTTATTATTTGTTAGAAAGCATTACTTGGAAAATCTAATGGTTCATTGTTGTTCCTTTAATGATTATTATTAGTTGAGGATGTTGCCTTCTCCCCGAAGGATTTCCCTTTTCTTGAACCTGAGGACATAATTGAGATTTACAATCCGGAGGAAGATGCTCCTAGACTTGTGCTCAGGGTCACTAAAAGAAGTCTTCGCGATGACTTTGCTCAGAAAGGTTTGTTATCTTTTACGTTTTGAGTACGTTATGGTCTCATGTGTAAAGATATCTTTGAAATATTTGGCTCTTTTCAGATTTCATCAGCGTGGAGCAGTCCATTGCAAATGTGTTCGGACTTAGAACTGGAACGGAGATTATTGTCAATAAGGTGGAATCACATGCGGTGGAATTGGATTCGGTGGAGTTAACCTTTAAAGATCAGTATTTGGGACGGAGTGAGATGTGGCGGTTAAAGAATAGCCTGGTAATTCAAGCTTCACACCCTGTAGATAATTTCATCTGATCGTACTGTTGGCTTATAAAGTCATACTAAAATGTCTATTTAAATCGATCATGTAGGTGAATTCATGTGTCCACCTGAGTAAGAAGATTGAATTCTGCTCGTCCACTATCCGTTGTCAAGTTTACGAGCTCTGGTCTCATGGAGACAAGGTCGCTTCCGGAGTGGTGACAGAGTCAACAAAGGTAAAAGCAGAAAGTGTGGTTATCACCTAGGAAACTAGCTTGTCGGGTAGAAAGAATAAATTCAATGGGCCTGGCTTTGATATAGATCGTGTTCCGGTCGTCAACTAGTATGGTCTACCTGTTCATACAAATGAGCTCCGAAATGTGGGAATTTGATATTTACGGGGATCTGTATTTCGAAAAAGCCGTTAACGGATTCTTGGCTGAGTTGTTTGCTAAGTGGAGGGTATGAAGTACTTCAGCTTTCATGCTTATACTTTTTAATAATAAGGATGCTAATCTTGCATTTAACTGAATTGTTTGCAGAAAAATGGGAGCAATCATGAGGTTACAATAGTCCTATTTTCTAGAATTTACTACATCGCCAATAGTATAGAACAGTTTCCAGAAACAATGAGGGAGTGTCTTCAGACGGATTATAGAGGAAGATTTTATGAAGATTTCTATAGGTAATGCGATTCCGTACATGTCTCCGAAGTTGTCCAGAATCCAGCGTGGAGCAGATTCTTTGCAGGGTTCTGGCAAATTAAATGAGATGGTACATAATGGCTGTCAATGTTTTTGCATACTTACAGAGTTGCAGTTCAAAATGAGAGATATGAAGACTGGGGAAATACTTTAATAAATCTAAGGCGCTTATTCGTCGACTATCAGAACAATATTTTAAATATTCATCGGAAGGAAAACCCTGGGCAGCGAGTACCTAAGGCATTTATTAGCTCGGCTGCTCAAGGAAATTTTCTGGAAGTGCTTAATATGTCGTTGAACGTCTTCGAAAAGCACTACATGGCCCGAAGCTTTGATCGTACTGGTCAGTTATCGGTTGTAATCACCCCAGGTGTCGGTGTATTTGAAGTAGATCGGGAACTGACCAATATAACAATGCAACGAATCATTGACAATGGTGTCGGTAGTGATTTAGTTTGTGTGGGTGAACAACCGTTGCATGCTGTACCACTTCTGAAAGTAAGAACCGTATTATGCTTTTTTAAAAATAATATTAGATTATAGTACGATATCAGTAACGCATGCAGTTAGTAGTGCTTGGTACATGAGTTGTCACTGGTGCAACTGTACGTAGAATTCGGTTGAAATGAAATTCATAGGGATGACATTCGTTGAATGGATTTTTGTTTTGATTGATGCAGCGTTTTGTTTCACATGTTTTAGTTTCACAATAAAACTACTGGACCTACCAATGGAGAAGATTACAGTATGCCTCACTGGATAAATCTGAGGTAAATCAAGACTCTGTATAGTATCAGTAAATGCAGTTGACTTAACAAAAAAAACTTTACTGAATGTTTCCCAGCTTTTACTTAACCAACAAGAAGGTCGGGTACTCCTCTTACGTTCCGAGGATTAAACTTCCTGTGAGTTCATCACAGGAATTGTCGTCGAAGAAAAACAAAATGTGGGATTGGGCTGCTCCTGTACAGTTTAAAATACCACGTGTGAAACAGATCGATGACAATTCGTGGCCAAATTCAATATACGATTTTGATGACTACGACGCAAATATTTTCAGACTCTGTCATTCTCAAAATATTCAGCGCGGTAATGTGCAGCGGAAGAAAACTAGACCTGCTGATTCAGAAATGAATAGAAATGTATTCAGGAGGCAAAACTCAGAGCCTGAAATACATCATAATCCTGATTTCAATCCAATAAGAAATCCATCCTTAACCAGCATTGGTAGTGACCGTGATCGTCAAAATTTCATGGTTCCGTTGGCATCGTCTGCTTCACCGGCTATTACTATCCCTGTCAAACACAAGCTGGCTCAGCTAGAAAACTTTGTTTCCTCCTCGTTTGGTGCTTTGAATGTTGAAAGTAAGTCTTCCTGTACTGCATTTGATAAAATGTAGACAGTGTGGGGTTTGAATGGTTTCTTTGCTATTTTGTAGCAAAATCAAAACTAGGAGGAAGTCACAAAGAAAATTGGTTCTGTGATGACGTATGGTTAAACACACAGAAAATGTTGTCGCCCGGTAGCAGTAGCCAAGGCGGTTCACCAATTGATAAGAAAATAATATATTCTCGCCAGCCATCGGAAATCAGGCGTCCATGTAGGGCTCTCATCAACCCGTTCGATCCTTCCCATGCTGTGATAAAATTAACCTCAAATCGTCGAAGGTGGACGCATATATTCCCACGGGGCCCTTCAGGAGTACTCATTCAGCAGCATCATTTCCATAGTAACCACTCAAACTTGGAAATCGTCCACGAAGGAGTTGACTTGCACGAGAATGGCAATAGTAGTCCATCAAAATCTCAGATTATTGAGTGTAAGTTTCATCCGTGGCACTGATTCTACTCTTAGGTTTATGAATCTGATTCCAGTTTTTATTTTTGTTTGCAGTAAAATCCCGTAGTCGCCGACAATCAGACCTCACTAGGCAGTCATCCGATGGTAACTTGGGAAACCGTATGCTTACTCTTCTATGGGGACCCACAGGGGAACAAGGGTGGACACCCGCGCTGACGACAGGTTATAATCCGTAAACGTCGGAGCTATTCCGCTGCTGCAGTTTTCATAATCTCGTAAACTTTTGTATTTTAGGAGTCGATTGGAAGTCTTTAACCATTCCTGCATGTCTGCCAATAACCACGGATTATTTTCCAGATGACAGGAGTTTGCAAATAGATTATGTGGTCGCAGACTACAGCTTACTACCGGATGATGTCAACGCCGATTACGCTCAGCAGAGAGCAGTTTACCGCCAGCCTTTGACAACGAGACAGGTTTTCTTGGAGATTGTATCGCAGCGGCTAGCTCAAGGGTTCCAGCTGATTATAAGACCGAAGGACGAGAAAGCTGAGAAAACTTCGGTAATCAATTCATCTATTATCAAATCAAACGCTGCCCAAGATGAGACGGAAGAATACCTGCTTAGCATCGGTAGAATATTTCACCGCATATCGCTAAGTGGCTCTACTATAACTGTGACAAGATATTGGCCAAGGTTAGTGCATGAAAGTGAAATATAACCCTAACTTGAGAGAGATGTAATAATGTAAGCATTTGGTGCTTCGTATAGGCATCCATATCCATCTATAAGAATACAATACAAGTACCGGTTTCTTGCACCCAATAATCATTGTTACGAAGTATCGTGGGCCGATTTTACAACAGAAAAACTCGAAAATTATAACTGGAATTATCTTGACCATTACATTTGCACGAGAGGAGATCAGGATTTTCCACTGGCAGAGGTAATGCGATATCAGTGTTTTTCAAAGCTCATGTGCTGTCACCGGAGGAGTCAGTGTCATTTCTGTAATTTTAGACCTTGAAATACTGGCGTTTCCGTATGTTTCTTCTGCCGACATTTCAAATACCAGCCAAGAAGATATTGGAGGGATGTGAACATGCTAACGTTTACGTGCCCCTGAACGACGAAGAGAAGGCTGTACTAGTGGACGGCTTCTTGAAATTCATTGAAACATGCATTAATCGTATTCGAAGACCTAACAACTCCGCAAAGAAAGGAGCATGGGTACGTACAGGATAAAGTTGTCCTCTTACGCTGATATTGAATAAACATTACATCAGAAATATTTTGTGTAGCCAACACCTGTTTCCTCTACCCCAAATCAAGCCACGAGTGGATTCCGGGAGAGAGTTGGAAGTAATCGTCTAGGAGAGCGGCCTCGTCCTCGGTATGTTGGCCCCCATCTGCGTTGGGGGAGAGAGCATTTGTTGACCAACTGTTGATTGTCCTTAATATTGCAGGTCCGGTTCAAAGGGTGTGGATAAATGGAATACGAATCGGTCTGATAATAGCGGAAGTACCAGTGGTAGAATTTCGCCAGTTGATTCTTTGTTTGCCGACATGAAGCCCGGTTGGAATACTAATGACTCTCTATTCGATAGTAACATAAGTAGTGTGGGAAATGAAAGTACAGATGAGGCATTCCAGCAATTAAAACTTAAAAGCAACACATCGCTGCGAACTATAATAAAGGAGATGTGCTCCACTCATAGCGGATTCACGTTTATCAAAAGTAATTCTACTAAATGTTGGAGTATGTGCATCCGCAGACTTAATTTTTTTAACACTTGTCTCCTTCACATTGTTTTTCACAGGTCCGGATCTTCCTCCTTGGACATTCGTGAGTGCTGATGCAACTAACTGGTTATTGAGTCATATGGAAGGCATTAGTAGTGAACAACAAGCAGTGGAGAAGTTTAATGTGAGCGTTCACGTACTAGCGGAATTAGAGATGAAAACTGGAACTTTAAATACATTTTTGTACTTTCCAGGAAATGCTACAAGAAAGGCTAATACTGCATGCATCTCGGGACTCGAGGCATCCATTCGTTAATGGATTTTATTTGTATTTTATTGTATCTGATACTGGTGATTCCAGAGGTGAGTATTTACTAGCTGAATCGTATCCGTGTTGATCTGGTATGTACTAATTAGTATCCTTTCTAACATAGACAACGAATATTTGCGTCAACAAGAAGATTTAAATCTGTTTCGTAATGACTGGATGGAGGTTGAAGTTGAGGTCGGGTGTCAGCAGACCGTGCAGAATGATTCTGCGGATTCGGAGTCGGGTCGGAAATTAACAAACGCCCTCAGTACTCCTATTGGTTCTCATGTTTCGTTGGACACCACAATGTTTACCATGCAAAATGTTCCGATGGCCCAGCATAGAAAAATACCAGCCTACAAGGAGGTCTATATTGATGTAGATGTAGGAAAGAAAAGTGATAGACCAGAATGGGGACATGTACGATATCAGTCTGTGTATAAACCTATTGAGGCATTTGAAATGACAATTCAGTGGGTCCAGTCGACAGGAGCAATCGTGACGGAGCTGGTAACTACTGAAAAACTCCTGAACACAGTTATTATTATGGTACTTATGCGGTTACCGCGGATATGTTTAGGTACAAGGATGGTCGAGGAAAGCGCAACAATGTAATCTTCAACTTGTACCCGTGCCATGTGATCCTTATGCTTTGCCCTATTCGTCCGAATCAGATTCTCTACGTGGTCCAATATTCATCCCACTCAACGTTGATTGTCTGATGGATAGTCGCAGTTATCTCTTCGAGGGTGTGTTTTATTAATAAAAGTATTCAATAAGTGTGTCAGTTTAACGATGTTTTAAAATGACTGATTTGGGTTCTTGCAGATTTTAAGGAAGAATTCTGGTCACAGTTGATGCTTTCTTTGCAAGAGTCCATAGTCTTTCAGTTCGGTTTCATATCCTGTCCTGTGGACCCGCACACAAATTCAGGATATGGAAATCCCCGTGTAAATGTTCAGCAGCAGCCTAGTCGTCATCATTACGTTCATTCTAGCGGAAATATGTTTGTGCTGATCCCAGCAACAAACTTAACCCATCAGGTAAGAAACTGTAGTAGCCTTATATCCTTTCCTCAGATCTCTTTTGTAGGGCAACTTATTTTTTTATGGTAACCATGTTCTTACGACACCGAATTTGAATTAATACTTCTGGATTAGAAACCACTTAATGTAATGGTATCAGAGTAAAGTTTTACTTTTTATTCTTCAGGGAATCGGCATCAAAAGTTCACCAAAGTTTCTTGCCAAGTCACAGGATTCTCCAGCAGCTAGTTCGTACGAGGATTATATCACAAGACATGTGAGCGTAAAGCATAAAGATCAATTCCATGAGGAAACGAGGGTGAGTAGAATCCGAACTTCGTACACAAGGAAAGAGATATTCCAGCCTAAATGAAGAAAAGCTAAGTGTTGCTAAATATAAAATGTGTTCTGTTGTAGGTGGGCTACTTATGGTCATGGAATTATATGCTGAGTAAAAGATGGAAAACCTCCTCAACTCCAGCACTAGGAGATGATGCCTTTTTCATGAAAGTCTTGCGGGATTTTCAAGCGTTCTGTAATAATGAAAACAACAGACTGAGACACTATTGGCAACAATTCTGTTTGGCCAAACAAAGTTTAAAGAAATGATTTTTTATTTTTGAACTAACAATTATTTGCTTGAAATTATTGCTAGAAAATGAAAGTGTACACTCATCGCATTAAATATATATATAAATAGACGTCGTTTATCGCGTTTGCTGTTGCATTGAGGAACTGAAGTTTAACGCTAGAGTTGCGAAAGACAATCATAAACCCAATGCAATTTCTGAGTGCTGAACACCTAAAATTATAACAAAGTCTACCAAATAAATTCTGAAAATATATAAACGAATCAATGGCATGGATTAACATGATGAAGCTCACACAAAATTGGAACGAAAACACTTCAACGGCTCCACCATACTCCGTTCAAATGAAGAGCTTCGGAGTTTACATTGTGCAAATATACTTATACGTACACGGAGATAGTGACAACTATTTTCACTTATAATTCGACTGGAGATAAACTTGATGCGTCGACACCAACTCTTTCTACACAAAGAATCACGTAATTTATGAGAATAATACACACGATTTGAAACAATGGCTGACAGATTATACGACGGCGTAAGGAGAACATTTGTAACAAGTGGAAGATATTACGAGAGAATGATTGTATTCATCTGGAATAATTAAAAAGCGAAGGCGGAACATGAAGCGTTACATTTTACTTAAAGGAGAACACCAAAAGGAAAAAATGTGAAAATTGGAATATTATGATGATTTTGACTCTCAGAATATGATTGACACATGAACATCACATTATTACACGTTTTGCTGCCCCATCTCTAAATCTGTTTTGTCCTTAAAGAGGACAGTCTCTTCGAAAATCATCTCTTTCAATCTCTCTTTAGGTAAATCGTCGTACTCCATGTCCAGCCTGAATGGTTCCTCTGCAACCGGCTAGAACAGAAAAAGCAACAAAATTAGTTCAATTACAAGATTTGCCGTACATCCAACTACCACAAAGGATTTTTTCCTTCAGGTACATGTTCACTCACCTCATCAGCAGGATCGTAATATTGTTCCAGATACGGATGCGCCAGAGCATCCTCAACAACGATTCGCCTATGAGGGTTGAACGTTAACATCTTATCCAAAAGATCCAATGCTTTCGGATCCGCGTCAGAATACAACTTGTGCCAAGGAACTTTGGGTTTGTACGGAAGCGACTGTAAGTAACTTCGAGCCTTTTCATTTATGATACACTGCAAATCTTCTTGTGACGGCGTGCCCAAAACTCCAAGTATATGATTAAGCTGGTCTAGATAGTGCTTTCCAGGAAATATCGGACGATTAGATAACATTTCAGCTAGGATACACCCCACCGACCAAATGTCTATCGACTTCGTATATCCCTGTAAAGACCATACCAATATGAACGCATTTTTCATATGTCTTCATAAAAACACAAGAAACTAGTACAATCAATTCAATTAGTACAGCCCGAAAGTTACCTTGGAATTCAACATTATTTCAGGTGCACGGTACCATCGTGTTGCTACGTATTCTGTTAGGAAGCCTGTGTGATCATGATCCGGATCTGCCACACGAGCCAGACCGAAGTCGCAAATCTATATAATGTTACATTTTAATTTAAAGCCCTATAAAATTATCACTATCTCATACATGCCTTCATGTATAGTAATAACCTTGAGATCGCACGTTGTATTTAACAACAAGTTACTTGGTTTGAGGTCCCTGTGGAGCACGTTAGCCGAATGTATGTACTTGAGGCCTCGCAGTATCTGGTACAGGAAGTAGCAAATATGGTCGTTGCTTAGTTTCTGCGTTTTCAGTAACTTGTAGAGGTCCGTTTCCATTAAACACTGCACAATGTACACATCCTTCATCTGATCGATCGTTTGAGAACGCAGTATATCACGAATGTCTATAATCTGTAGGATTAAATCAAAACGAAATGTTATTTACTCAAGCCTCATATCAGATTTCATGCCTGTAGTACAGGCCCTGTACATACAAACAACTTACATTTTCATGCTTAAAACGGGTTAAAATTTTGATCTCCCGAAGTGTCCTCTGACAATATGTCTGATGCTCAAACGGTGAAATCTTTTTGATGGCAACCTTCGTTTTCGTCACATTATCGTATGCAGACCTACAAATTCAAGCAAACCAAAAACAAAATTTTAGAATCATCATTTTACATGAAAGATCATCAAGTAACCCTGCTTGTATTTCACAACCTCATGTATAGAAAAAAATTACCATAATAACATGGCCCTCGCCTACACATACATCCTGCCTCCTTCAACTTGCCAAAAACAACAGTAAACATTGACTACCGGTCAACCAAAAGTCCCGGCGGTGATTCATTATTTTCCGTCACACGTTTGTTTTTTGCACTTAGTTCATGCAAACAGGTGTGCCATGCATCTAACCCCATGAGCATTTCAGCACTCTTCCTGCATATCAAACTTGATACAACATCAAAAAAGTGCTATAAAGTATTATACTTTACAAATGGGAATATTATCTTCTGCGGTCTCTATCATTATTTTATTTAATCCAATACTTGAATCCGTTCTACCTATCTAATCAAGGCCTTTAACGCTGCGTCCTGCGTCGTCATTCTATTAATAAAAATCCTCCACTCTCATCGCTCGTCTTTGTCATACAAAAAAACAACAGGTTTCAATAGCATCCGCCGCTCCTGTTTACCTCATTAAACTAGCATCACATACAAAATGAATCTGAATTTTTCTCCGAACTATTTAACGATGACCAACACCAACACTGTTGTTCACCAATGCAAAAACTCAAGCTGGACAACTTGCAAATCGTTCCAATGCCATGACACTCTTGTCTTCGTCTCCTTTAAAAGATCTTTAAAAAATCTTCCTTGACAAGACTAACTTTCCACGCATTCCCCCTCCGAATGTCTCAATTCACCACAACTTCGAACACATCCATTTACCTACACGCATCCAAAGTCAAAATACACCTAACCTGATCCGTAATAAACAATACAAGCAGTACCTACCTGCCCTATAATAGCCCTTCAAATTCACCAAAGTTCGATGTCATCCCCGGACACAATATCATCATAATATATACATATGACTACTTGGACAACAACAACAACAACAGCAACAACAATAACAATTCGTACCAATACGGTATGACAATTAAAGTAGTTAACTTCTAGACTTACACAACCATTCCATAGGCTCCTTCCCCAATATATGCCAA
>JAQFYD010001940.1:0-10791 GCA_034694225.1 Bourletiella hortensis
GCAAAGTGTTAAGGTGGCCAGACGTACTGGTTTCCCCAGGAAATTCCTGGTTTTGATGGGGCTGTCCTGGACAAAATGAGAGGCTCAGCCAGGGCAGGACACGTCATGGATTTAAGGAATTGTCCCCTTTGTACCATAAGAAACAGTCACGCTGCAGTATTTTATTCAGAAATTATTTTGCGCCTTCGGCGCAACTAGAGCCCTGCGCGGTTAACTGTTTGATCTTAACCGCCGCCGGTTAACCATTTTGTGATATGGCATATTTTGCAGTTTCTGACGACATATTTGACCTCTATGACCTTAACCAAAATTAAAACTAACAAAAACCTTAAAACCTTAAAAAATTAATTCAGGTTTTGGAAAACATTATCTTTTCAAAATGGATCTGATCCATTATATGCGAGTAATGGACTTTCGATATAATGGATTCATTCGGCCTGTCCCTGACGATCCACTATAGAGAGCTTTGACTGCAGAGATGTGCCCCGTGAGAATGGCCCACGGGGAAGCCCATGTTGTAATAGACTACGACGTCTCGACGACGATTTTGCTTGCTTACCTCAAGCCGAGTATCCGATTGCACGAAGGGGTGTGAAGCCCGCTGGCAAGTAGCCAGCCAGCGAGATGCTCATCACCCGGTAGAAAGCATATTCGGTCCATACAGATGCCGTCACTGCGCTTTGGTACCCTCCGGGAAGTTCGAGTAAATGTAGTGGCTCTTGGTACCCTCTGCTGCAACCAGAAAGCATTGTCCCAGTTTGCAAGTTGCCAAACCAAACATGAATGTGAACAAGCTTGTGATCCGCATCGTCTTTGGTAGTCGTTTCCTAAGTAACCCCACCAGCACAGAAAAAGTCAGATCCGCAGAAACAGCGCGGTTTGTCTCCACAAAATCGGCGTCGATTTTGTCGCGGGTACAGGTACATGCTGCTGACTGATCCAGGAAGCGTCATAACAACGCTGTGATACGGCGCTGAAACGGCGAAGACCTGAGTCTATTTGCCTCAACCATGCCCACGCTGACGATGTATTAACATCGCATTTTTAGCCTGTATTTGTGAAACTGCACTATCACTTCAAAGACAAACTACGGCAGGCCACACTAATTAGAAATGTATTGAGTATTATAATTTCTTATAAAATTTACACTGAATTTTCCTGAGCGAAGACAATAGTATGGACTTCAACACGCAGCTGTGCTTACAGCCTAAATGGTGGAGACAGAGGAAGTGAGACGTGTGACGACATGACAGCGTGCAAGTCTGGACTTGCTCGCCTCCTCCTCCGCCAACTCTACTGCGCATGACCGTTCCCAAACGAACGAAGGGCTGTCCCCTTCCCATTGGCTGCAATAGCCGTTCACGCTCAGTGTTTATGCAAAGAGTCGGTTTGGTGTGGTTTTGCCGCTGTACTGATGGATTGAAGAACACTGCGCTGAGCTCACTCGTAATCGCCTAACACTGAACATGCCGAAACAGCAGCAAGGAATTGAGTCGGATCCTCGCATATTCTACTGATATGTTCTGCAACGTGCTCTGGCACGACTGCTATGCGCTGTTACTGCGCTTTGCCGACTCCTCTGTGCTCGTGGGGAAACCATTAGCTTGCCCACAATGTTTGGTTCAAATGGTCAACCATTTCCTGATGTCTCATTAAGACCTGGCAGTGACAAGTGGTTAGGAACCACCAGCTGATCCAAAGCAGGCAGAGGAGATACCACCCACATTATCATCCGCAGCTTTGCGAATCGGCTCTCTCGTAATTTGACTCAGCTCAATCAAAGTCCCAAGGAACATGAGAATGGACCAGGTTACAAATTTGAGGCTGCAAGGGTCGGCAGCGGCTCTTCTTCTAGTTGTATCGTATGTGTGAACGGGGTAACATTCATTCCCATTGAGACTCGGAATGCAAGTGCGTTGAGCTCGTATGCCTGTCCTGAGGCTGGGGCTCTTTTCTTCCGTATTTGACATGTTTACTAATCTTTTTTCCTGTTGGAATTGAAACAAAGCTAACTGCGGCTTTTGCAGTTGACTATCGAATGGTGTAGACAGGGTCCTTCACCGAGGGGACAGAACTGTGCGGAAGTCACGGAATGAAGAACTCTGTGTCAGAATCTCACTAACAATCAGTAACTTGTAACTGCCTCAGCACAAAAACCTGGGCTGCACTCGGCTAAGTTTGCAACGGCTTACAATGTGAACGCCTTCTTTGGCAAAAAAAATTGCCACATCTGCAGAAATCTGTCGTCAATTCATCCCGTTTTCACTGTCACCCGTATTCCTGTTTTGAAGGTGAGGATCATCCGGCAAAAGTAAAAAAGAGTTGGGCCGCGTCATTGGTTTCTTCATGTCAGCTTGGCCATGCCTACTCCACCATCGTGTGCTTCCGTGCAGAACGAGTCTATCTGGACCTAGCCCAGTCACCGACGCAAAAATTCTGCCTGTTGTCCGCATCCATATTCGAAGCCATAGCGCAGTGGTTCATCTTTCGATTTGTGGGGGTTGCGCCCTGAGCAATGAAATTTTCGAAAAATTCAACCATCATAGCACTAACTCATGGTCAAGATTTGGTTTTCTACGTCCAACCGCCGTCTGGCTCTAACGATTTTCAATGTGAATAGCTCAACGTGATTGTCGCTCAAATCTCGTCCTACTTGAATTTTTGCTTGAGTGTAACCTTTAAGGGTCCTGAGATACGAGCTGCTTATTTGAATTTTTTGACACCGTTGCTATGCGTAGTGATGGACGGCCTTAATTGTCCCCCACTGCTTTTAAATGGTAAAACTAAACGTGCAATTATCTCCAATGCGCCCGGTAGATTTTGCTGAAATTTTGAGGTTCAATCGGCGGTAGAGTGAGCTAACCCACACCAGCGTACCGAGGCGGGGGCTTGGAGGGCTCAAGCCCACCCCACAGGCATTAAAATACGACTAAAAATAACCAAAATCAAGCAAAAAACCGCAAAATCTTTGCGCCTCCGGCGCAATTTGACATTGGCACTATACTCAAGCCCACCCCATCTCAAATTTTTCGGTACGCCACTGCTAACCCAGGAAGAAATAATATCAAAGGGCAACCTTATGGTTCTCCAGTAATAGCTGGAGAAATTTTTGATTTGCTCTTCGCTTCGCATGGTTACGTCATGTTGCTGGACACAAAAACAAACAGCAAAAGCAATTTTTAAAAAAATCAGATTTCGCGTCAATGCATGAGCAAATTTCTATTTCAATCATTTTACTGCTGGCCAGTGAAAGTGATTTTGTAAGCAACCCCCAAAATTGTATAATTTTTGTACTGTAACTTGTTATCAGCGGTTCCACAGGCAGAATCAGTTGGAGCAGCAGCAACACCAACTGAAGCAGTGCCCAAACTTGCACATTTTACAAACGGCATCAATTGTGAGCTCGAACCAGAAGAGCTGGTTGCCCCTTATTGCCCCCTTCCAGACCAAGTTCAAAATGATAAAGCTAAGCTTCAGCTTGTTTTCGGGGAGCGTTCATTACATTTTTTTCTGTTCCATGACAAACATTTGCATTTTATTCACTGAATTTACACTTCCCTCACTCACCCTTTGGACCAACTACAGTGGGCTTAAAACCACTGTACTGTACTGCGTCTGGCTGTAGTGTGGGACGATTATCAGGACATGGTGATTGATGATGATGATGAGCAACATCGTCAGACGAAGAATGGGTGAGATGAAAGAATGAAAGTCATCATGGGGTGTAGCTGCAGCAGCAGTCGAAATCCGAGAAAAAAATAAGCAAAATCTTTTATGGTCCAGCAATGTTCAAACAGTAACAGCCTAGCCTACCGGCAAGTCAAACGTAACCAGTATTGCACTGCCTTACAGCAATCCAACGCGTACCGGAGCATATTGCTGTATTATTACAAACTTTGCGGAAGGGTATTTGAAAAGACGGAACATACAATCCCCAGGATCATTTGCATGCTAATTAAATCCAACAAATTCTAATGCAACCTGGGACTCTGGACGATCATATGCTAACTCTATAAATGCAAAATTTCTCGGCCTTCAGCTCATCACTCGTGTTCTCTGTCCAAGCTGAAACGGCTCAAAATTTAAAATCTTTGTCACACTGAAGTTTTGAGGAACTTTGGAGCATAAGTGAGGATTTTCTGAAGACAGTCATTCTTTTTAATCTGAAATACTAGACGTTGAGTTCGATCCGGTACTGTACAAGTAATTGGTGTTATAATGGATTTAAAAGCGTGGGAAATATTTAGGTCCGTGGAAAATACGATCCTTCAGGATGTGCGGATGGCTATGGTTCTAGGTGAGGGAGATTAAAGAACAATTTAGTAATGAAATTAAAGTAAAATGATAATAATTACAGGACCTCCATAGATTTTAACTGTTCGTATTTGACTGAATGCAGGCAAAGGCAAAGCAGGTCTACTTGTGATGACTGATGGAGATGTTTTCAGCTTAGGGTCAGGTCCTTTGTTGGGCCTCGGGACAATTAGTTGCACCAACATCCCAAAAAAGGTCGCTGAACTATCTGGACTGAATCTTAAGGGTAACAATAAACCTCAGGGTGCGCAGAACACGTTGCATGGTAAACGGGAAAAGCCAGTGGTGGCGTTGAAGGAGACTCAGAGATTGGCTGTTGGTTCTTCCGGAGTTGTGCTGTATTCTGGCATCTGACCCTTGCAAAGGAGTTCTGCGTGACCCTGGAAATAATTACCCGATTCTTAAGGTTTGTTAGCATACATGAGGGATGTTTTCAGGGATTTTCAGTGGCGGAGAAACTGGAATTACTCTAACTGAGGCCGGCCAGCTGTATACATGGGGTGAAAGCCAGGACGGGCAGTTAGGCCTGGGGATTGGTTGTGTGACCGTTGGAGTGCCCACTCGTATAAATCTTCCAGAAGCCGAGGTTGTAACGGAGGTTGCGTCCAGTGAGGGACATAACGTTGCGCTTACAAAATGCGGCAAAGTATATTGCTGGGGTAGCAATGAAATGCTTCAAGTCTGCCCCGACCAAAAAGTGAAGATATGGACCCCAAAACTGGTGGATTTGGATGAGGATGAAGAAGACTGGAGTAAAGTGAAGGCAGTCGCTTGCAACACGTGGTCAACATTTGCGCTACGAAGCAATGGAAAAGTCTGGGCATGGGGAACCAACTACATGCTTCCGGAACATGGAATAATGATTGCTCCTACTTGCATTCCAATTGAAGCAGCAATAACTAAGGTATGATCAAGTTATCCTAACGATTCTCAATAATGCAATTTAGTTTCAGAAAAATTCAATTTATGCCTTACTTGTTCCCAAATTTTAGGTTGTTTGCGGCGCATTAAATACCGTTATGTTGGATGACACCGGTGCGTTGCATTTTTGGGAATATAGCAGACAGGATGCTGATCTTGAGCCAATAGATATCACTGGAGTGGAAGGAGTAGTGACTGACATACTTGCAACTTGGAGCTCGAGCTTAAATGTATGTGAAACTGCTTCAGGAATATACCTGTGGGGCCAATGGCTTGGGAAGCGCTGGAGCCAGCCAACATTAGTGAATTTTGCAAGCGGTCAATTGGTTTTTGCCGTTGACAACAACATTATGTGTTCGTCAATTCTAATGCGCAGTCGTGAAAAAAATCCGGCTCAAGAGGTCTTAACCCGAATGTTTAACAGCAAAGTAAGCGCTCAGCATATACGGCTACACACCGAAAAACAATATTTTAAGTTTTTTTCCCAATTACAGGAAGTGGCTGACACCAAGTTCATCATGAATGACAAGACGGAGATATACGTGCATAGAGCGATACTGGCCTCTAGGTCCAACTACTTTTGCTCAATGTTCAATGGTTGTTGGAAGGAAAGTGGGCCATTGATGTGCGTATTTTTGTTCCGTATTACTCTTATTCTTCTCACTGCCAAAATGTGGCTTTTTTCTTGTTCACCTTCAAAATGAATGCAACTTGGTTTACAATGGTGTATTTACAGGGTCAAGGAGATTGCCATTCGTGATGTCGTCGTGCGCTCATTCCGATGGTTCGTAAAGTATCTGTACACGGGAAGCCTGGATCATGAATTGCTTGTAGAAGATGAGGAAGAAGGCTGGAGTAAATTGTTGGAACTTATGCAAACAGCACAAAGTTTCACTCACATTGAACTGTCTACGGAATGCAGAAGGCGACTCATTTCGTTGATTGCAGCAGAAAATTCAGTTCCAATATTTCAAGTTGCTAATAGGCTTGACTTCAAGGTGAGTGAAAAGTATAAAACACCAACTGTGACACTTTTCTGTGGCTATGGCACTAAGCTTATCTATTTTAAATGCAGGATTTAGAAGAAAAGGCTTTAAACGCCATGGCTCCTGAATTTTCTAGAATACTAGAGTCCGTTGATATCCCTGAAAAGATTAAAGCGCTTTGTACTCGAAGACTGTCTCAGCTTGGGCTAATTCCACAAACATCTGAGCTTGCGCTGCTGCCGTTGCCGTCTCCAACTCCAAATGACCAGCAGAATTAGATGAAGTGGAAGCTCACAACTCCCAAACGTCATTGTAATGTTTCCAGTTAGGGGCGTTACTGATGCTCGTGATTGAAGTAACGCTAATTGTCCCTTACAAGTACTTTGCCAGAACTATGCTCACTAGTTGAAATTCAGGCACTACACATAAATTTCTTAAACGAGGCAGGTTGGAAGTTTCGCAAGTCGTGTGCTAATGTATGATCATAGTGATTCACATCCATTCCGGCTTAAAAAGTAAATAAATTGAAATTCCTTTGAAATGAATCCAAAAATTGGAAGCTGCGCTGTTTTTTTGCAAGAAAAATCTCATATTTTGCAAAAATGAATCAACAATGTTTGTTACTTATGAGGCCAAGTTTTTCATCTCCATTCCGCCGGAATATGTATGTCAATTTCAACCTCATTTTCTGCTGAACATTTTTTCATTGTGCTCAGTGAATCCACCCGAATGTGCATCATAGAGCCTCTGAACTCCCACCACTGGGGTTCTTTTGCTGTGTCCCGGGAGCAAAACAGCCCAGTTTGGCCAATTTCTGCGCAATGAGTACCAATAAACCATCTGGGATATCCGCTTGGGCAATCTTGTCAAAATTTGGCGGCGCCATTGCCCTTAGTGACATCATTTCCAAATCCTGCGTTGATGAAGCAATTTGAAACTTATTATACTCAAATCTGTCTCACCTAACGAATTTAACCATACTGATACATTATTGGGGCTTGTATCCCGCAACTAAATGTATTGACTACAATTATTTCTTACCGAAAGGCCGAGCTGATTTGCAACTTGAAAAATTTGTAAGGCATTTTCGGCTACAACTCCTGACATCAACCGTCTTCTGCACTCATCCCGAAGTTCCTGCTTGTTAAAACGGCAAGCAGTTGCCATCAGCTTCAGTAATATATTGCTCAAGAGCTGCGGGTCATCACGATTTTTTAAAAATTCGTAATAACTGTCAAGCTCATTTTCAGAAAACCCAAAGACGGTGGTGGCTTCAGCCCTGGCTGGAATTACTAATGGCCGACACATCATCAAGCTGCTTGGATCCATAGCGTAAACTGCATCAATACAAGGGAAGTTGCCTAATGTAGGGTTCTTCCAATGCTGGCCAAGCCAATGACCCCAAAAGTAAATGTCCCCTGACTCTACTTGGCACACATGTAGGCTTGAGCTCCAGTTAGCTGCAATGTCCGTCACAGTTCCCGTTACTCCAGTTATTTCCTCTGGTTCCTGTTTGATATTTATTCCGTCGTCACCCCAAAAGTAAATCGAGCCTTTATTGTCCAGAACGAGGACGCTCTGCTCGCCGCAAACAATCTGCAATGAGATGTTTCATTCATAACCTAATTTTTGGTAACCAAACTGTACTGCAATGAATGTAACATTCTGAGGCGGTCCCAGCAGCATTCGCACACAACTTGATTGCGTTCATACCTTTGCAGCTGTAACGTGAAGGAAACTGGGAGTTGCTGCTACAATGTGCGGGAGGCCAGCTGCATAATTTTTCCCCCATATCCAAACCCTTCCATCTCTCCTTAGAGCAAAGGAAGACACTGCTCCACATGCTACAGAAACTATTCTGCTCCGACCCAGACCAGCTTCATCTAATGGATCCGTGGGGGTCCAAATTATCTTCTCTGGCTCAGAAGCAGCTGCAAGTTTTTTCGGGCAAACTTGACCATACTCATTGTAGCCCCAAGAATACACTCGGCCGGATGCTGTGAGGGCAAGGGTGTGTGACCCACCGCAAGCAATCTCAATCACTGGACTGTTGCTGCGAGGAAGGTTTAAACGGGTCGGCACGTCTGCGCAGTTAGAATAATCTTGCCCGAGGCCTAACTGACCGTAGTCATTGCTTCCCCATGTGTACAGCTCCCCGTTGTCAGCCAGAACAAGAACAAACTTGGCCCCACTACAAATCCCTAATAATATTATGATTAAACCCGAAAAGTGATTACCTTTCAACTTCAAGATTACGTAAAAGTTCACCTGCGACAAGCAAAATCATTTACCCTGTATCTTCTTTCCGCACAGCTCAACAATTTTTCGAGGTTTTCCTGCACCACCAGAGGTAGTCATAGTTTCTCCAGTGGCAGCGCTGCTGGAAATTTTTACGGCAGGCAACAGTGGACCTGAGCCAATGCAGAAAACTTGGTCGTTCCTCATTGCAATTATTCCAACATCCCCTTCTGACCCTACGTTGAACCAAAAACCGGCAGAAGGAAGACCCAAGTGATTAGTAAAACGGCTGTAGCTTCATACAGGAACTTGAGTTTTGACAACCGCCACAATTTATTCGCTTACCCACAACCAAGGCCATCCTTATATCTTGAACAAATGCCGGTTCTAGTGGCTCAAATACCCTCCAGCTTTTGATATGGCTTTCCATTATTTCCACCTTGGGCTGCCGAGCTTCACAAAATTTGTAGTAGGAAAAGCCAAGGAAGCTTTTGAACTGGACTGAAAGATGATGTAGGGCCTGTGATGGGATCAAGAATGGGTGACATGAACACCAAGTTAATGCACTAAAATGGGTGTTTGCAGGAAAAAGTGTGTAAATGCCCCCTCTTGTTGGACTAAATTGTAGACTCCCTGCCAGCGTCAAGGCTTGTTTTAAGACTGCTGGATAATAATAACGTGTAGACCTTTCTACGTATTCTATTTTCAGCCAAAGGGATTAGCACAGAATTAGAAATCTAGTCCACGTTCCAAAGTTTTCAACAGCAGCAGGCGAGCCCTTCTCTTTTCTGGTTGCAGGTTTGAGCCTTTGAATCTCCAAATAATAATAGAAATAGCAATTTCTCCACCCCCAGCCCAGCATATATGCTTCTGAGGGTAGTCAGTTACTCACATGAATGCTATCATTCTTTCCTCTGATTCCTTAGTGAGCTCAAAAGTAGCTTCCATTGACATGCAAGACAACATTCCCTTCTTTGTGTTACCATTCATTTTGGTAGTGGAGGAGTTTATAACGGTAATTCATCAATGAATCACTACTCACCCATGGATGAATCCCACTTTTATGATTGTTAAAAATCGGAGATATTTCTGGAGAAAATTTGAGAAAATTTCTGACCGGAAAACAATTGTACTCATTACCAGTGCAACCAAACGACATAAAGCATGTCTGAACTCGCAACAAATTAGTGTTCCGAATGGGTAGGTAAATCGCATACTCAGTACTCATGAGTATGGATTCAAACTCATTTTGAATCAGTACGGAAGGATGAGCATTCGTGAGTTCAGCAGCACTGCCCAAGTACTCACTTACTCCTGAGTAATACTTAAAAATGTGAATAAAAAATTTGTCTTAACAAGTTACACTCAAACTTCGCTAAAACGGTCTCCCGAATAACGTATATTTCGGTTTAACGTACGAATATCTGTGTCCGTTACCGGCTCCTATAGTAAAGCATAGGACCAACTGCTTGTTTAACGTACTTCTATGTAACGGATTTTTCCGAATAACGTACTGCTTTAGCCGTCCCTAAAAGCAGTTTATCGCTATTTCTCCACCTTTTTAACGGATTTCCAGTTTTTGATTACGAACGGGACAACAAATCCACGAAAAATTGCCTATCTGGCTTCAAAATTATGCCGAAAATGTAAATCAGTTAGCACTAGTAGGTCCTGTTATCTCCACTTCATTTACTGAAGCATTGTTTTATTTCTGTCGATCTTGCATGCTGATTGCTGAATGTTTGTTTTACGTTTATTCCATATTACGTATGAAATACGTTACACCGGTATAACGTACATCCGCTATAGCGTACAGAATTGTCGGGGATTTTGAGGATACGTTACATCGAAGTTTGAGTGTATTACGGAGACACCATACCTAAGGATGACAGCTGGAAGTATAGAGTGTATGCCACTTGGGAGGACTATTGTACAGCTGAAGATTTGCATTGTATGGTGTCAGGTGTCAACACTAAATTCTAATATCAAGGTGAAACCCATCTGAAAAAATGAAAAATTACCATGACAGAGGTTGACGGGCAACACATTTTTGCAATTATGCCTGGTCTCTATAACAACTGCATTCGACTGAAATTTTTCCAAGCTTCTGTAGCCGTGTACCGCATTCCTCCTCGAAAATCGCTTTAAATCAAATGCAATTTCCACTCTGAATAAACTGAGGGACTAATTTATAATTTTATTAACACAGAGAGCTAAATAGACACATTTTTCTTCACATTTTTCTTCACATTTTCGTTCAAACTTGAATCAGGACATGATACAAAATGTATAATGTGGAAGCTGCCAAAAAACTACATAATAAAGGAAAGGT
>JAQFYD010001941.1:0-10789 GCA_034694225.1 Bourletiella hortensis
TCCGACACTTTGGGCTTTGGACATGGAGGATGATGATGATGAGATTGGAGATCTTTGGATGAGTTCTATTAAGTCTAATGGATTGCTGGATGGGGATGATGAATGAAGTGCATTGAGAAGTCGGACAAAGTGAACTACTTCTTTGGAATAGTTCATATTCTCATTGGCCACTCTTCTAGCCCCTTCAATTAGTTATCCTCCCAGATCTTTTCATCTTCACATCTTCAGTACAAGTAGATGATATCACAATGGAACAAAGCTGCTGCTGCTGGAAGGGTTTAAAAATTATTATACTTATTAGTACAGAGTAGCATACACAGCAGCAAGAGCAAAGCTCAAAACGAAGGAGACCTTCAAGTGCCAAGATTACCGGCTCTAATTACTTTCTCCAGTCATTATTATTATTATTGTCAACTTGAAAGGGACTCAACAGGTACCTGACTGGGGACCATGGGATTCTAATTCGTAGCTGTGGGAATGCAGTGGAGGAAGCTGGAAGCTTTCACTATACTCTCCATTCTCAGTCTGACAGCTATAGCTTTATAGTTCCTCCATCACATATGTTTCAATCCGTGTACCACCTGAGTGCGCCTTGGAGATTTCAATTTGAATCATGATTCTACGTGACCTCACGGAATTCATTTACATCACTTGTTCTCCCTTTAGTGCTCTCTTCAAAGTTCTCCTACTCATCTCCATTGTCATGGCGATAGCCACGAAACTTTCTTCACCTCAATAACTTTCCCCTCCTGTTTAAATTATTTCTTTCGACTGAGTGAGTAATTTAATCTTGCTATCTTTAGCTCTATTCTCTTTGATTCCATTGTGTGTGTATATGTGTGTACAAGGAAAACTTAATTAAGTTTTCCCATTGGAATCCAAACGAAAGACCGAATGACTAACTGACTGCATGAAGGATCTTGCTCCCGGGCTTGACTGCAATGCGTACATGGAGCCGTGGTGGCGCTCATGCGATAGCAATCGTCAGTCGATAACGTGAAACACTTTGTGACGCATCATTTCACAGGGTAACATTTTAGCTGTGGATGATTGCCATGATTTAGATTCCCGCCTTACACACAAGCCTTCTGTCTGTCTATAGACGCAGGAGAAACAAGTAGCGGAGACCATGCGGCAGAATAAATCAAATTCAAACTCCCTCTTTGAATTTCTTAGAAGTATGGCTACCCTCCTCCACTACTTACTGCTGCTTGTGAGAGCTCAAAATTTGTGCCGACTCTGCACCCTGAGGCCATGGAGAGACAGAACGAATGCTATTGTTACTGTGTGCTCATTATTGCTTGCATCATGCAATACAACGCAGGAAGGTAGGAATTCCCTTCCGGCTGATTTAATTAAGATTTGCGGGTTGTATAACGAGGGAAAGCAGCACGTGGCAATTCAATGTTTGGGAGTCCAGTGGAATGAATGCAGGCTGATTGCTCCCTGCCAACGCCATCCTCGTTAGCTGGCCGATTCCAAAGCAATTTGCTAGGCCACCAAGGAGCATCAACTGACGTGAAGCGTTACGAACTAGAGTCTCATGCTTGTTGCCAAATGCAGCGTAAGGACACTTTTTGTTGGATGGTCAAAACTCGGAGCAATTATTTTGTACATGAGGCCCAAGCATGAACAAACTTTATGGCCTTGACGTCCAGCAATTTTGTACGAGGACTCAATCGGGGGATGTGTAAAACTTTATAAATTTTCCCGCATCATCTTCAACTGACCTACTGTACTCAGCAATGCTTGAAAAACAAAGAAATCAAGGACAGTTTGCACAAGCTCCGCGCCAGATGTACAAATAATAATCTATTCTCACCGTTCAAACAGGGTCTTGAGCTCTGTAAACAATGCCATTATGCAGCTCGTAAATACTTTTGCTGAAATTTCAGGAGGAGCGGAGCGAATCGTGACACAAATCCCGGCGAGCCGTCAGCAAGTTCTCAGAAAACTTGACAGAAATTCTTTAAGCAACTATGCGAAAGGCTCTACTGTACACGGAGGCAAGTGAGAGGTCCAATTAAAAGAATTATTACAGTGATCATGATGGAGGACTTGGTTATTAATCAAGCTCATAAATGGGCCTCCAAATAAGGTACCATGGTGACTCACTAAATCTGCTTTCCCCACTCGAACAAAGTAGGGAAGAGGATAAAGCTGACAGGTGGAATGTGTGAATAGGTTAAATTTATTTTCCTTCAAGTGCCATTTGCATGCAGAGATGAGGCCACTAGCTACTGCTGCTTCTACTATCTCCGTCAGCACGCGTAGATGAACCACAGTGTGTAATTTCCAGCCAGACTCAAAAGCCCTTGAACAAACTCTCCTTCTCCTTGTTGAAACTCTTATGTCGCATCTAACTTTCTCCCCCTTTTCTCTCTCTTTTCATCCTCATTTTTCTTCACTACTAGCATCTCGCTCTCCAATATTCTTCTTGCTCCCCTTCTTCAAAACTTTTCCCATCCTGACATAATAATAACATTTTTGGGAAAGAATTGATTTTCCTAGACATGTTCACATTTCTTCCCCGCAGAGAAAATATCCTTATGATATATACGTCGAATCATTATAAGGTACGCATGAAACGGAAGATCCCCTCTGGAAATTTGCAACAAGAGGAACGTTTGATCGCTTCCAATTAATAATCTATTTTTGTATTCAATCAAGCGGAAAATCTAGGTTTTGTAGCTCCTTGTGGGGCAGATGAAGAAGAAGAGTAGTTGCTACGTACCACCCAGGCATTTTTATACTTTTGCCGTCATCTCATGTTTCTTGCAGCAATAGCAGAATGGGAGCTACTTCAGGATGCAAGTAAATGGAGAGAAGCCAAGAGGGAAAAGTGGAAGAAAGTGGAAAGGATAACAGCAGTCATTTGTTTCACTTTGTCTCGCCATAAGAAAAGGAGAAAGCCTTTTTCGGTAGTAGTCATCGTCGTCCTTACAAAAAAGCTATGAAAGGAGCTATTGTTGTTGTGAGGGCGGAAAGTATAAACCTCTGCGGAATCAAATCAAGTAAGAAAACAAACTTGGCCCTGCAGGGATGCCACAGCCCCCGTCAGCTGATCCTGTTCCTCTTGTTCTTCTTCTCCTTTCTCCCTAAAGCCCAGCTCGTGAGTAGCCATAGCCAGGAAATAGCAAATAATGAAAAAAGGAAAGACTTTTTGTTATTTTACTCTGGTGAAAGGTGAGTGTATTTCTCCTGTCATTTTAATACGCTCAACTTTGTGTAGCAGCAGGAGGACGGAGGGAAAGTTTATGGCAATAATCCTCAACTGGTGCTGCTGTTACAAGGGAAGGGGGCTTGTTCAAGTGGGCCGACAAGCGTGAAATATTGACTTTTACTCGGAGAAATTTCAAAAGGATTTTCACAAGTGGAGAAAGTTATTACATTGGAGAGAGAAAAGAAAGAGGAGTTACCTCATTAAAAATGTCAAAATTTGACACAAATATTTCCTATTATGCTCCAGTCCCGGCTGTCTGTTTCCTCTGTTTTGTCATTATTATTGAATTCTGTATCTTTTCACGTGGACGTACATACCCCGACTTGAACTTATTTAACTGTCTAGCTATCCGCCCACTGAATTTTTCTTCTTTGCCTCCAGTATAACTTGACAACGTACTGCATGCATGGAAAACATGAATTCCGAGTCATCATCCCACTCGTCGTCCACATGTTTGTCTAAACGTTGCTACAAGTCATGCATTATTATTATCATCAGCCTGTCTCATTCACTCAGAACGGCAGCAGCAGCAAAGTTCAAATAAGGATGGAAAATGGAACTTTCACTCTCTTCCCGCAGCCAAATAATTGTTTATTTATGTATGGTGAACGTGAGAGGTTTTCCAAGGAACTGGAACCATCCTCAAAACTGTCAGTCTGCAAAGGGGAAAGTTTTGTGGAAAAAATCCTTGGGATGAAGTAAGATTGAAAAGATTTGACAAATAGCTCTTTCTTTCTTACGCTGTGCTGCTGTAGTGGCACTCATGAGGAAACATTGAGTCAAGTCAAACAGGGTCATTAATAATGAGCTGTGCATGTAACCTTCTTTAACTTCTCCATTCAACTTTTCCAGTCATTTATCATAAGGAAATCAAGTTGATGCCATCTCTTTCCATTTCCTCATAAAGCTAGTATATTGTCGCTTCTTTCATTCCAAGTAAATCCCTTATGCAGCCAAAATTGCACAAAAGCTTTAAATCCAGTCTAGGGAGAAAGGTCCAAAGGTTTCCTTCCATGTTAGTTTTTCTTAAATCGAGCTTTCAAAGTACTTGTGTAGCCCCGTTTAGCATGCATGCTAACTCGAATTTCACTCCAAAATCACACTCGTCCACTCACTCATTCTTCCTCTCCATTGAGCATTTGGTGGAAACTCTGACGTGCATTCGTCATGCTTTTCTTCTCAGCAGCTCTGATACTACATGTGCAACTTTCTACGAGAATCGGCCGTAAAATTTTTAACGATCACCAACTGCTGCTGCTGTTGCGACTGCTTCTTCCAAGAATGAATGTATGTGAGCCGTAAAATTTTCGTTGGGGCATGTTATGCGGCAAAAATATGATCACGTCTGGGGACTGACTGGCGCGGATATTATTATATGAAACTTGTAACAGCATTCATTCAGAATTTTAACGAATCTGTCTGCAGAAATCAAATGAGTGACAATTGGGATCAAAAATCCCGGCTAACAGTAATGATTACGCTGGCTCTGTCCTTGAAAACAGGAATGAGCTGTGTTCAGTGACATGAAAAGTTGATTTGATAGTGAAATTCCTAAAGTTTTGGGCAACTACTGTGAGTGGTAACGGACACACACCATAAAGTTTGAGGAGCTTGCGGATGAGAAACTTGTGCTGAATTATTGTGACACCCTTCTTTGCTCCCAGAGGCAAGGACGCACTTGCGCAATTTTTATTCACATTGAATATGGGATAAAGAAATCAGGTTTCAGCCCACGGCAAAGTAGCTTTATTAACGTGAACGAAAAGGAAATGTGGAGAGAAATGTTCACTCGGTTTGGAACGAAAAGGCAAAGTTGAGTTTCATTGAATATTCAGCAGAAAAAATATTTGTCCTGCCATTTGATTCGTCGGAAATGGCAACCAAGGTGTAAAAATACCCATCGTCGTTGCCAGGGTTCCTAACATTTCGATGACGACAATAAGTCAAGTAATTTCCCCTTATTTTCCCAGAATTTGGAGCAGGGCTGGATGTGTAGGCGAATCATACGCGTAGATTCTTCAGCCTGGAAGCAACTGGAGTAGAAGAGCACATGGAATCCACTGTTTTTATGGCACCTCTCGCCACCTCCTTGTTAGCCTTTCATTGCGTCCACGTTCAGGTACCTAATTATGGCCTCAAGAAGGATACCCGGAAGCCACTACTACTTGAAAGATCAACTTTTTCCTCTTATTTAGCTATTTCCATTGCCCGTCTAATGGGTAGGGATGACAGGAGAAAGTTTGACCCGCAGAGAATAAAGTGTCTATGGAGATGGGAAAAGTTTGTGGTAATGGCATTTTACGTTCGCTTGGATGCTGCTAGTTGCTTATATTCTTGTTAGTCGGATAGAATTGCCCATCATCGCTTTCACCAGCAGGATAATCCTTATCTTCATATGAAATCTTGTTGTGGATCATAACCACTGAGGATAAATGTGCCTTGATTCTAACAATTTGTGCCAAAAGTTGCTCTCATGATGTATATTGATAGTGAAAGGATGCGTAGTACGTGGAATTCGTAGTATTCATGTCATTATGATTAAACTTTTACCGTCTTTGGTGGTCCACTTGTGATAACGTGTGTTGCTCTTGTTGTGGGAGGAAAAGAAGCTTTTTGGCACAAAATAAAGAAGAAACATGCTGGAAGTTCCAGGGATTTCCCCTTCCTTACTATTACACAAGTATAGAGGAATGGAGCGGAGGATGATAGGAGAAAGTTGTGGTTGTGATCAAGTGGAGAAGGAGGGTGACAGTGATAAGGCTGATTTGGAGGGAAATTTTACATTATGTTCGCCATGAATATGGGCAATCACTAGTGCAGAAAGTCAGTGTGCAGGAGGAGAGATAGATGAGCTACGAGTTGTGAAGAGCAACAGCTTGATTTCCTCTCCTTCTCCTTCTTCTTCTCCATACCTTCAGCCATGCATGTGTTCAACACAATTGGAGTCATTACAGAAAGCAGATTTTCCAACAACTATTACATCCTGCAGGTTTTTACTGAACCAAGCTCACTTCTCCTGCTGTCTGTCCTTGGCACTCGCGGGATTATTCTTACACATTTCTACTGCGACTGACATTGCATTACTATGAGGGGTGTGCGCGTAACAAGTTGTACAATTCCAACGGCTGGTAAATTCTTGTTAAACTAGTTTCAGTTCAAGTCATAACAACAACTACTGCATGGCTGGTGCTGCTGCCGCTGAGTGACGCGTGTTTGAGATGTCAAGAGCAGTTAGGATTTCTGCTGAGTTGAAAGTAACTAGTTGTAGATACATTGGCCACCAGCAGTAGAGCTCGTTATAGCAACGCATGACAACGTTCTCCCTGCTCCACAATGGCCTAATGATAGTTTAATGTCAGCAAGCTCCAGATTCTTCTTATTTTCAAGTCCATACTTTCCCTACTCCTCATCCTCCTCCTCCATCTCCGACAAAACTGATGATGAAGCCATTAGCATGGATGTCATAGCTGCAGTAGCAGTAGCAGCCGCAGCCGCAGCAACAGTCATAAAACCAAAACCATTATTACACTCGCCTACCGAAACAACTCAAGCGGCAAATCTAAAGTCCACATGTTATAAATATGAATACGCGTACGTACACACAAAAAGTGGTAAGTACTGCTGGCCCAGAAAGGAGCATCATCACCACGAGAGAGTAAGGCGGCTGATTGGGATGAATAGACTCATTCTGTTTCAAATTTACTCTACACACAGACCCCCACACATATGTCAACCACATTTATTAGTTCAGCTTGGAGGAGAAAATGAAAGAACAGTGAGTACTCCATGGACCACATAACTTGCCTTTCAGGCCAAGTGGCATGCAAATAAATTCCTTAAGAATGTCATCCCTCCCTCATAATACTTTCCTTTCCTTTCGTTTCTTTACGTTACATCACCACCGCCACCACCACCCACGACGATACTATGCCAAAAAGTGAACTGCCATAAGAGCACTTTCTGCCCAACTTTTCAACGAGTTGACATAACAAACCTTGTCTTAGCAACTTTTCCCCCCTCTACTGCATCACACATAACTCAGCCTCACTCTGTGCATAGCTATACATATAAACTTACCCTGTTCAAATTAGTTGCTACTGCTTTTGATCAAGAAATCGTGGTGGCGATCGTGATGAGAAATACGAAACAAGTGGAATATATGTGATGATGAAGAACTAAGGAAATGAATGATTTAATCCAACCTCCATATATGCAGTAGACCCAATTAGCTTTGCCTTAATGCTCGCAGTCAGCTTCCGTCATCATCCTCGTCAAATGAGGACGTAGAGGACCGAAGGTCACATCATTAGAATATCAAAGAGCTGACTAAAACGTATATTGTGATGGAAAAATTACTCCAGCTTCAGCTTACACTCCTTTCCACTACTGCTCTTTTCAACAGCCATGCGATATTGAATTTCAGTGAAACGAAGAGTGAAAGTTTTCCCAGGAATTGTGCCTATGGAAATCTTTGCAGGGTTTTCTTAAGGAAATTTAAGCTTCAAAGGAAAAAGAGATCTTTTAGTCATAGGATGGCTTTGGTAGTGGGGTTCTTGGCGGCTTATGTAGCTACCCAAGTCGCTTGGGAAGAGGTAGAATGAAACACCTGGATGCATTTCTATTTTTTTATTATTTTACTTTCTCCAAAAAAAATGGGAGAAAGCTGTTGGAGCTAAATTGAAAGAAAGCCGTGGGCCTTCCATCTGTGGGACCAACTTGGTCGTTCACATCCCCCGACTATTATTTACATGAGAAGAATTCAATTTAATCATTACTCGTTCATATCTTTGTTGGACAAGTTGGATTCAATTATTTGAGCAGACGTAAAAAGTAAGTGAAGCCATGAACTTTGAAGGCTGACGTATGAGAGGATCAATCCTTATGGGCATCATCCCCGATTTTATAACACATCAATTCCCTGTCTGGATTAAAAGGCTCAGCACATGCTCCGCTTGTTCATAGCTGCGTGTGCGGATATAATTTACTAAAATTAACAGCTCCAGTCGGCTCTAATTAAAATCGGCAGCTTTTCCTCGTCGCCGCTCCAACTTCCTGGGAAAATTAAGAGTCATCATCATCACCAGCCTCCGCTCTTTGTGTAATGTTTACAACATAAAAACGCTCTTGAATTCCATTCCAGTGAGAAAAAGCTTCCATGAAATCCTATCCAAAGCTTTTGTAAACATCCAGATTAGAATCTCTATCTGGCAACTATTGCACAAATCCAGAGACAGATTCCTGAACAGGATTGGATAGATGTTTCCCATTAAACCCTTGTTGTCGCTTGTAGAGTTGGACAGCGGAAGAGCTGGAGAAAGTCTGGGCGCCATCATGTTCAACTGAGTTGATTAAGACAAGGACACGTTCTGAATTATACAAGGAGAGCTACTACCTTGAATTACTCCTCATCTCAAGGTCAGTTTCTCCTCGTCCACTCAACGAATAATTTCCCACCCGATAATAAACCTCTCTCCACTGAGCTGTTCAATAGATGCATACAAAAAAGCTTACTCGCTCTCCGTTTGTAGCAAAGGGAAGGGGTGCAGTAAGCTATGCCAGGCAGCTGGATCGGACTCATTCAGGACAAGTTTCCCTTAACGTCTAATCACTTGTTAAATTTAGCTTTTCTTTTCCTCTAAACTCCCACATCCGAGGTACAGGAAACTTGTTGAGTTTGCTCAAAGTTGGACAAGTAGATCAAGGGTATCATTGTTACTCTAAGGAAGATTCTAAGGAAAAGTGGGGTGTTCTAAGTTTTACTTATTCACTCATCCTTTTGAGCAAAGCAGGCGGGAAGTGAAAGGAAAGTTGAATTCAAGTATAATTCTAAAAGGTGTGCCGGTAGGACGGAACTGTATTCAGTTTGTGGACCAAGGTTAATCTACAGACTTTGTTAGTTTCTAAAAGATGAATTAGTTTCGTTTGTTCAGCACTGAAAAGTTCCCCCAGCACCGCATTATACTAAAGCTACACGCGTTTCTGAATTGGCATGGAAATTACTCCACATTTCTTATTCATTGCTTTTCTCGAAGGATCTCTTTCTTTCACAGTTGAAGACTACCAATTAGCAAATTGAAATGTGTTCCGACTTGCCACAGATGAATCAAGAAGAGGAGCTAAGTGCATTTCTTTCCTTTGCAACTAAATAATTTGGATGGAATTCCTCTTTGCGTAGGTGAACCGTGTAGCAATGATGATCAATGTTGACTTGAATGGTACTTGTGGCAGGTCTGCAGGCAAGACATTAAAAATACATTCCTGGTTAGAACCATAATGCTGAGCTAGCCAAAGTTCGTGGAACAATCAAGTGGGCTGAGTACAAGTACAAGTGACGCGTGTGAATATCTTAACGAGCTGAAGATAGACACGACGGTGAGTAGTAACTAATTATTATTCGCAGGGCAAACGAGCAAAAGGAGAAGTTGACGGTTCAGGTGCTGAGCTACAAGTGAAAGCCTTAAGTCAGTTCATGCTTAAGATACAGGATGGAATGCATATTGAATGGCGAAATCCTATTTCCTTTTTAATCTCACTCACTCAAGCTCCATTTAATTCTTCCTTATGCCATTAGGATTGCAAGTGAGCCCCATGTTAAAACATTCTGCAAAGGCCAATGTACTTTCACCTCCGTCCATTTACACATTCGCATCCCTCCACAATTACCACCGTCTCTGTCAACTAAACGTGACTCGTTTACACTCTGTAACACCTAATCATTATATTCAGTCGCAACTTAATACTGCCCATTTATTTGGTTGCACAGGAAGTAGCGAAAAAAGAAGGGAAAATGTTTGATTTGTTGGTGCAGGTGCATTTGACACCATAGGGATTTGTCAAAGTTAGGCAGCATTATTGTTGTTACGCGAGCAGCAAGCCTTTTGTCCATACAAAAAAGTTGCTCTTAGCTCTTCTCTATCCTCCTGCTGGAAGGGATTGAAATTGAAAAGGATGGAATTATTTCGTGGAAGAGAAACTTGATATTGCCATCAATGTCCTAGAGTAACATGAAATTGACGGGCCGTACGTTACAGGAACAAGAACACAATATCCTTGTTCATTTCAGGCTTTCAGGAGTCACACATCGCCTCTCCTTCGCGCCTGTATGCATTCCAAGCTTGCATCTAATCTACTCTCCGTACACCACTGCTGCTGCTCATACTGAAAAATTCCTCCATAAGCTCATCAATACACCATCAAGGTGGTCTCTAATGCTTGAATATGGAGTTTGAGAAGCGAATGAGATATGAATTTAAATGGATAGCCAGAACTATGCTCAGCAGCCAGTGGAGGCACGTAAGGCTTGACTATAGGCTCTTTGTGAATTTGGTGATAATGGGAAGAGCGGGCTGTTAATTAACACAAGAGCTTCCCAGTGCCGAGGCTCTACCCGTAATCCCATGCTTTCAGCCCTTGTTCTCAGTTCATTTCTTCTGCTGTGCTCTGATGCTGAAAGGGATGTCATATTGTTTCATGTGCATCCGCCGGGAGGAGGAATAATAATGAGCAAATAGCATGAAATATGAATTACATTTGTAACTGTCCTTTGCCATTATCATGTTTCCAATA
>JAQFYD010001942.1:0-10784 GCA_034694225.1 Bourletiella hortensis
AGACAGAATTATTTTCTTGGTAAAAAAGCTTCGCGTGAAGGCGTAAGTTCTCTAGATTTTGACTTTATTGACACCTTCTTTAATCCCTTCTTAAGAGGTTTACAAAAAAGAGCAAACTTTACGCTGTGTGTTAGCTTTCCACGTTGGAAAATTGTGTGGAGGCTACTATAAGGAGTACTAAGATTAACGGGGATAAAATGAGTGGAATGAGTATAGGAGACAGGAGAAAGAAAGAAACTCCAAGAGCTATCCAACTTATTCCACCTGAGGGCTTCACACCGGGATTCCAATCCGTTTTTAGAAATTCAATGATTTCTCTCCAAGCACTTAGAACTGCTTCAAACAAATCCTTCCGATGTCCGTCTACAGCTCTTTCAGACCTTGAACTTGTATCATGAATGGTATCTGGGAACAGAGGAAGGAACCCATGTCATTATGGATTAACCATTGCTCCAACTTTTATATAAAATCCAATCGTGTCACACACAGTACCTGTGGCCAACAAAGTCCCGTCCAAATGAAGCGGGTGCGGTGCTGCACGAGCTTGAGCGTCGTCAGGAAGCATCTCAACCAAATCTTGATACTTACGCAATCCACCCAAAAATGCTATCAGTCCACAAAATGTAAGAGCAGCCAGTGTTAACGCACTCATACTTTTCACAATATTCAAAAACTTGCTGACGAAAACTAAGAATTTTGTAGAGGTACTTGCTGGTTTGGACACTTTGACAGGATGATGTTAAGCGTATTAAAGTCAGTGCACAACGACCGAACTTCATGACAGATCTGGTTTCATACTGAGTGCAAAACGTATCGACTGAATTCAATCTGTTTCCGCAAAGACCCGTTATAGGGTCATTCACATGACCTCAGCTTGGGCTTCACCTTTGCAGATGATATTAACTTCTCGTTTAGCCCGCATACGATTATTATTGGTCATAGGAATGACACATTGGAGCATCACTTTCGTGTAACAAAAATTTCGGGTGAGAAGTGGATCCAATTATAGCCGCGGAGTAAAATCAGCTTAGGATGTACGATGTTTGCAGAACGGTCTCATTGACACCTCATAAATCTGCGTTTAAATTTCTACGTCAAAGTGTGATCCTCCTCATGGGAATGATACAAATGCTCCAAAAGTTATTCACATACTAGTGTGCAGAAATGAAACTACGCATTAAAGATTTTATTGTAGAGTTTTTAAGTCGGAACAGAGCTGTTGTATTGCTCAAAGGCTATTCATTGCAAGTAGAAATAATTATATTCATAAATAAATTTTTGTTCATCAACTTTCTGTATGAATTATGGTTCTGTTGTGTGAGGGGCAATCGTAACTAAATGTATAGCACTGTAAGTTTTATTGTAAAGTCAAAAACCTGAGTATTTTCGTGTATACTGAATCAGTCCGCAAAACCTGCATCTTTGTCAAGTCAGTCGTCCATGGATATTTCTTGTCGGAAAACGATAAAATGAGTCCAAGTCATTGTTACTAACGTAGGGTTGAAGAGAGTTGTCACAAACTGAAGAGAAAAATTGTCAAAAAGTCGTGGATAGGTCAGTCAGTCAGTCCAACGTCCTGTTGTCATCAAATTAACAAAATAATTTACGGGTGATCTGCAGTGGACAAACGGAACAAATGATTTAAGTAACTGCCAGAATTTGAATGCAAGGCCAACGACCGCATTTTGGAAAAATTACATAATTAAAGCATGGCTATCGTTGGCTTCTTGTTTTTCTTATTTTTTTGCCTGCGCATCTTAGTTTCCCCACGGAATGTGAAAAAATCTTGAGCCATCCGTAGGGGCGTGGATAGTTTGGAGCACTTGTACTCATCGCATCCCTTCCCACTGCGTGCTGTGCTAAAGGATTTGTTCAGCTTAGACCTCCAGTGACCACCAAAGTTTGTTAATTGCCTGCAACCATTCACAAAACATTATGGTAAAGCTAATGTGGAATTATAACGTCACAGGATGACTCACCTTTGAGTCCAGTCAGCTGGGATGTAAGTCTTGGTTGTGCTCATGATTTCACACGCAAGTCTTTCCACACATGACTCGCTTTCTAACAGTGTTCTTGCAAGAACGGAGGACTTTTGGATGATGGATCCTTGCAAATCTCTGCCGTCATTGATGGATGGCATGTAAACCGGGATAGGAATTGCCAAAACAATAGCAACGATGGCAGCAATGACCAGAAGGGCAAGTGGAATCAATATTGGTGAAAGTAAGAGCATCAAAGCTTTAGTTTTTAGGATCCCTGCCTTTTTTCCCACAAGAAGACCAATTATACCACCAGCGCCTCCACCGGCACCCCCGGCACCGTCGTTCATCATCATGGGTTGGCCCCACCCGCCTCCGTTTCCATAACCCATTTGGTCCATCGAGCTCATGTCATCTGACATGCTTCCCAAGCCGAGTGCGGAGAACATACCCGACAGCATGGTTGTCAGGGTGTCGAAAATCCCACCACCACCATTGGAGTCGTTACTCCCTCCGAGTATGTTGCCAAGGCCTCCGAATCCATTCATAGAGCCTTGAGAATCACCTTGGCTTTGTCCCCAGCCTTGACTCTGGACCGGACCGTAGCTTGGCGCTGGCGTTTCCGCTTGACCCCAACCTTGACCCCTTCCACTGTCACCTCCTTTACCTCCGGATCCACCGAGACCGAAGCGGTCGGTGCCAAGGACGTTGGCGGTCCCTTGAGCAGGGTTATATGCAGCATGTTGCGGGTAGTAATAGGAGTAATATTGTTGTTGCTGTTGCTGCACATTTGCTCCCACATTCGGCTGTGGGTAGGAATAATACTTGAGAACGTCTTGACCACTTTGTGAATGTCCACTGAATGAATCTTTGTACACGTTGGCTCCAACTGTTCCAGCAGCAGATGTTGTAGAAGGGTTCGGCAAAGTTTGGTATGTTGCACTGGATTTTTCCTGGGTCACAGTTGACGTCTGTCGCTGTTGTTGTTGGGAATGTGCACAAGAGATGAGAAGTGCGGGAAGCACCAACGTTATTGCCCACAAATGCATCTGAAGCCTTGTGTTTTAAGCGTGACCATAAAAACTATTAAACGCCAGGTAATGCCACTCTTTGAAACACACTGATCAAGAGAAGATGAGTGGACGAAGGGTTGAGATGTATTGATGATGGCAGAGAAGTGCGCAGTGCTTATAAATGCTCCTGAAATTTTTCCTTTGAAACTGACCCAGTAATTGACATTTGGCATATCCCCTGACCCCGGGATAGGAATGCAGGATGAGAGTATGAATGACGAAGAAAGTGTTAATGAACGAACCTGAGTCGGCATTTCTGCTACCATGATAGGGGCAATACATGCGAGGTATTGAAAACATGATCGTGGTATTTATCACCACGTAGATAATTGTGCTCTTTCACTCGCTAATTTTCTTTTCTCTGATACCATCAACATCAAAGCTCATCTTTAATTCATGTTCCGCTTTATTTTCATCCTGCCTCCATCTTCCATGACCCGGTCACACATATTGAGGCTACGCAAGAAGATGTCTATCCAGCAGTGGTACCAAATTTCCATTGACGAAATTAACATTCAGCGGTTATGCTTCACATATCCTCGCATTTTCTGCATTCCTCTTGCAGCCTTTTCAATGAGATTGAAACGCAAAGTGAAAGATGATTTTGGATACCCGGAGCTGTCTCTGGCAGTTACAAGTAATCAAAGCTGGCATGCTTTTGATTTGTTGCAACAGGTGTGACACAATTTCTCGCTCGCAACTAACAAAGGAAAGATGCTCATCGCAGCACACTTACAACGACAGACGATAGACAATGAGATTGTAGGCGACGAACTGGGTACAACACAAACTGTAGTCCGGGCAACTTCACCCTAACGTTTTTCCTAGGCAGCCATTGACCAAACAAAGGAAAGGGTTTAGGTTTGTTCATTCTGTACATTTGCCTATGCCCTCTGCCATTAGCCATTAAAACTGATAGTTTTTTAAAATTTCAAAGACTGACGGTCAGTCACTGACCTTTTGGATTTCAGAAATCAGAAGCATACACATTTTGACAGAATTAAAACGCCCTTTAGGTACGTATTCAATACTTTGACTGGTAAATATCGTTCATAACAATCGTACTCTTACAATAGACATACTGGGGCGTTTGTATTGACATGATCGAGCGACTTTTTCATACCTCATTTTTGTGCTAAGTGAGAAATCGCAATGGAAAAGTTGTCGGCTGATGATCAATCCTTCCTGAAGGAGCTCAGACAAAACGCACTATTAGAGCGTGAAGAAGCCTACCACAAGTTGAATACAGAATTGGAAAAGAAAACTTCAGAAATCATCGAAAAAATTGAGAAATATTCCGTAAGAACCCTCTGCAAGCTTTCTCGCTTGAGACATTTACCTATACGTATGACTCAATACATGTGATTTTAGGCAGCCAGGAAAGGCCGTAACAATGTCCGCGAGTGTCCAGGTACACTTGATCTCAAAGCAAGTGGAGATGGAGACCAAACCATGGAACAGTTGAAGCCCAGCATGGACTCCCAACAGGAAATTATTAATCAAGACGGAAGCTCTGAACTCATCACAATCTTTGAAGGCGGAAAGCTTAGCCGGTGAGTTGCACTGATTGTAAATGCAAAAAATCGCGTTGGTCGTCTGAGTACAATTAAGTTAACACATGACTGTCTAAACTGCAGACGTGCGTGCAGTGCGGTATCTACCTCCTCCATGCCTTCCACACCAGGGAAGCGTTCGTTCGGAAAGAAGGACGGAGGCATATCCCACTCAGAGACGATTTTGAGAAGCTCTGACGGATCAGAGTTTCAGAGTAGTCTATCTGCAGCTGAACTGAGACAACAGAGCAAGCTTCAGAAAGCTACTGCATCTGTTGTTAACTGTCTTCAGTCTAAGCTTACAAACTACGAAACAAGATTGACAGAACTTCATCTCCAGCACAGACAAAAGGTGATTCGCCATATTCAGTATAATCTTAATAATAATAATCATGAAAAAAAGGCCCCATGTGCAAAAAAACGTTTACTGGGCATTTACAGATTCAAGAGAATACTATGCTAGAATCCAAAGTGCGAGCATTAGAAGAAGAACGCGAGCGACTTTTGAAGACAGTCGGATCACTCCAGCACTCACTTGACAAGCAAAATAAAATGCTGGAAAATACCAAAAGCAGTGCTAGTTCCAAGACCCAGGCCGTAGATTCATTGCGAAAGGTTCGATTTTTTGAAGTTTGATGTTTTTCGTATGTACTATTGCCAGTCTCTCCACACATGTCTCACCAGTCCATTATTATTTACAAATCGTCCTGCTGTGATTGACCAGGAATTAGAGTTTCTGAAACGCGAACAGAAGCAGAACAAGGCCCAAGTTCAGTCTCTACTTACACGTTTAAATCGCACAACTGAAGAAAATGACAAGCTCAAATCACAGAACAAGTCCATTAATCTCCATCTTCGAGTAATATTTACTTATCTCAAATATGGCAGCATTAACCGACTGACAAATTTTGTACTGATTTGGCTATCGTTCTTTATTGTCATAGGAGTTGCAAGCAGAAAGTCGAACGAAAGCGGAGGAACAGAACCAGCGTATCATAAACCTGGAACAAGAGCGAGGCCTGCTCAGTTCCACAGTGGCCAAACAAGCACATCTGCTCAAAAATTTGACGCAACAAAAAGTAATGCTGGAAAATATGGTTACAAAGTTATCCAAAAATCCCGAACAGATAATTCCTAATTCCGATTAGTAATTATCAGGTTTACGTTACTCCCAAATCCAATGTTCTCATAATCTTCCAATCCACAGCGCTCCTTTCCGGCCGAAAAGAACTCAAAACTCTTCTCCATGGCTTAGTTTGACCACTGTCACTCTCTGCCCCTGCAATAATTTTAACTCGGTGATCAGTGTCCTGTTTCCTGTTCCTGCCTGCATTCATGTGCTCTTGAAGTTTCCGGTTTAATTTACCTGCATAAGCATTGAAGACTTGTCTTTACTATTTCACTTGCAAGCTATTTAATGACCGGCTGTGTGGACCTACAGAGTCTATCTAGAATAGACCTAAGCATATAAAATAATGACCAGATTGGAGGCAGAAAACATTTACGAAAAATAATTTATTGACAGTGTTGGAGTACAGTATTTTTGCACTTAAAAAGACGCCGATGTGGAGCAAAATAAAGACGAACTTGAACCCCTAAGACTCGGAAACTTGCAGACGTAATTGCAAGCAGTAGTGTTATCATCGCATGACTAATACTATGATAAAAACATCAAAATTATTTTGGTTAACAGCTAATAGCATTAGCATCTCGGAGTACAAATGCTCATTCATTAATGATTAACCGTAGTAACAGCTTCTCCAGCATGCTAAAATTGGACGTTACGGAAAGTCGAACTTAGATCCTCTGAAACTGCTACACGAGATTATTGAACGGTCTACACGAATCGTAAGTACTAGTAATAATAATAATTAGAGCGCCTTGAATAACTACCAACAGCAACAATGTTATTTATAATGAAGACACACACTCACACCCTCCCAATAAGTTCCACTGCTTGAACAAAAACGAGCTAGTACAGACAGACCTGCATCATTTCACCTTTGCTCACACATATATCATTGCCAAATACTTACAATTTTAAAGTTGAAAATTACAAAACAAGAGATGATTGACACTAGAACGATAGAAATTAAGCCAAGTAGGAATAAGTGTCCTTTTGACCATCCGTGCGTTCCAAATATTCTTTCTCAATCAGAATGTCGATACATTTCTGTAAGAAAAACATAAATCAAATACACTTACTTTAATTTGTCTAATATGCACACCGTCCCTCACGCACTCAAAAAGTAACTTACCTTAATAATCTGAATCCGAGGGTTGAACCGAGTGCTCAGCTGAGTAATAACTTCGGCAACTAGGTTCTGATGCTTGATAACTTTCCGCATTTTCATTATACGAACTATGGCGGCCTGAATTAACAACTTCCTATCTTCCTCCACTCCTTGCTGAGCCTGCTCTTGTTCTTGTTTAACTTCTGCCTTCAGAGGTACATTTATATTCACTCGAAGTTTTTTATTCTTATATTCCTTGTTGAATGACACAACAGAGTCATCTTTCAGGTCATCTTCAGGGTCGGAACATAGTAAAATCTTTGCTTTAAAGAATATCTGAAGAATCTGCAAAATTACATTCAAACAGATGATCACATATGTAATGTCATGAGCATAATAACGATACCATACACGACTATTAGGTGCAAAGCTTGAAAAAACGCTTACCTGATGAAGGATTTCTGACTTTAGTTTGGTAGCTTCCGCGATTTCGCTAACTGTGTGGGAATCGCTGCTATTAAACATTAGCATGATAGCCATTTGGAAGGTGGACGACTGAAAAATGTAGCGATTTTTAGTGTTCTTAAACCCACTGGCAATAATTTCACCTTTGGACCGATTGTAAAGCCAACTCAGCTTTCTTCCACTATGCTTGCCATTGTAAAATTCATTAAATTTGTTCACGCTGTGCTCCAGCTGAAAAAATATAAAAGAATTTATATGTCTCATCTCAGTTATGGGTCAGCAAATCTGAATATTTAGACTTTTCCTACCTCTGATGGAAGCGCAAATTCGACACACTGGGTGAAAGGCCATGATCCTGATGACAGCACTTGAATGCTAAAGTCTAAGGATAGCTGAACGTTATGACCACCGAGAAAAGACTTAAATTCATCGTTCAAGTCTTTAGAGATACCAATGTCCTAGACGGTAAAACAAAAATGGAATATTACGACCGTCCTCAAAAATGACAAACAAAATATTTTGAAATTCCTCAGTTCCGCACCTGGTACATTCGTTGCAATTTTGACGTATACTCATAACCGCATGCTAGTTTCAATTTGCCAATCATAGAAGATTCGGCTTCATCACTGGCGCTCATGTGCTGCACGAGACGATTAGCAAGCATCTTGCTGTAGAACTTCTGAAATACGTCTTTATCTTCCAAATATTTGAAAACAATCATCTGTAATAATCAAAAACCATACATCATAGGTGAGTGTGCGTAGCTTCGAAAAGAGTGAAAATGGAGTTTTCATTATCAGTCATTATGATCTTACCACTTGATTTAAGGTGTCTTCCAGTTCCTGGTCTTCCGGGTTCTTATTTGACTTTTTCAACAAGAGATCACAATAACGAGCAAGAAGCTCAGGGGACTTCTGAGTAGTATTACTCATTCTGAAAAACACGAAAATATAGCAACATAAATAATCATATTTACAAAGTTTCCCAAATCCAAATATTCAGCACTCACTTGGTGACGGCATTGTTGTTAATGAACTTGCCACAGGCTTTATCGAGAGCAGCCACGAATCCAGAATCATTTTTGAACGCAGTCTGGACCAACTTATTATATTTCTTATGGACGTCCAAAATTGTGCTCACATATTGCTTAGGGTCCTACGCAGCGATTAAAACAATCAGGCTCAGTAAAAACATACAGCGAACATATGTTTGAAGTTAGCAGAAACACACTTTCTGAATACTTACAGATGCCCCAGCTTCGCCAAGTTCTTCCAGCGCAGACAGTCCCTGAGAACATATATGATTCTCTAAATGGTCTTTCATAGCTCCTAAGGCATCATCTAGGCGCGCCACAAGCTGGTACATGCGGCCAAGGTCATCCTTCTTTTCCAAATGCAACAAGTTTTTGAACTCCAGATGTAGATTGTCCAACTGCTTCTGGATGAGAACGTTGTCACAGACTCGCATCAATCTTGGCAACGTACTATTATGCAGATACACTTCCACACGTTTCTGCTCTTCCGCCAATCTTTGCTCCGCCTAATTGCAATAAAAAAGCTCGGATTAACTTAACAAAACTAAAATTAAATCTTTTTTGACACAGCAGCACCCGTGTCCGCCGGCGTATCCGTTTCCGAATACATTTACCTTCTTCATATATTCTGTTACAGGATTTTGGGCTAGAAACTCTACGGATTCTTTAGAGTAAAAGTTTTCGGTATCCAGCAGAAATTGAGTCTCGAAGTGCTTCTGGTATGTTCCTAACTGGGGTCCAACTCGGGTACTTGCCATAGATAATGCAGCAGGATTCCACTGCCCATTTTGCTCTTCATCTTCTAGACCTGCACATAATCCAATTGCATAACCAATTCAGTTTATGTCGCTATTTATTTTCATGCAAACTTTAAGAATTAGCAGCGCAAGTTATTTCATACCTAATTCAACGTAGGAACCAATCACGCCGCTGACCAGACTGTTGTTAATCATTTCCCCGTTTCGCTCTTTCTCGATAAGTTGCAGGACCGCGTTAGTGACCTAGGAGATCAGAAAGCCAGAAACACTAGAGCACACTTTTTAAGTACTACGGGGGAGTGGGAGTAAACAAATCACAAATACGACCCAGAGAAATTTGTGACTCTCTAGAACTATTGAAGCTTGATAATAATATTCTCCAAAGATTAAGTCTCACCTGCTTGTGTAACTTTTCAAATAAAGTATCCTTCCAAATGACAAGAGCCAGCTGGTAAATTTCATAAACGTTTTTGCGCCCTTCGTCACATTCTCGACGAACCCAGTGTCTACAGAAACGAAAATATCTCGTGAATGGGTTATTCAAAACAACCACAATGTTAAATTACCACCGCTTGCAAGGAACAGGGAGAAACTAGGACGGAAACTGTGGACATGTCTGACGACTGCATTAGCAAGGAAAATGGCAGGAGGGTCATGTAGGTAAATGAAAATAGGTAAGGAAATAGGAAAGCAGTGGCTAGACTAACCCTAACCTATTCAGGTAGGCACAAACTCCATTGAGGACTTTGGAGCTGAATCGATATTCTTCCCATTGCTTTTTGTAGAACGTAAGAACGTCTTCACCCATCAAGTCTTCACCTTCCTGAAAACAAGGAGAGTGCACATGTAACTTTGAAAGCAACTTCGTTAATTGGCATAGTTTCAAGTCATACGAAGACACACCTGGACCAGTTTCAACAAGTAAGACCGCAAAAATTCATTCAGCCTCTTGTATAATTCTTGACCGACGAACTGTGCTCCGCTGTTGTGATTCACAGCACTATTCGTACTTGTTCCTATACGACCTCTAACATTGCGACCTGTCGTGCTGTTGCTTCCAGCTCCTCGGGAAGGGGCTGTCCCAGGAGCATTCTGTGATGAAGACTGTCCCTGCTGGTGTACACTTGTGCAGTAATTGTAAACATGACTATAAAAGTGAAAAAGTAAGACACCAATTTAAAAAACTGCAGTCATTTCGTCTGAACAACAAGTAACAAACGACAGACTGTAAACTCACGTGTACAGCTCCATGTATCGTGACTTCGCCATCCCTCTTCTTTCATAAACATGTTCAATACCCTGCCGCAAATCATCCCATATTTGGTCAAGATCAATGCTCTTGCTCGAGGTACTATTCGGAACAGTCCTGGAAGCCATGATTCCAAGCTTCTGTGTAGAAAAAACACACTCGTATTTAGCGTTTTATAGCACTTTAATTAAAACGATATCCTCTGAAGGAGTTAGTGTTTGTACACGGACCCAAGAATGCTTGGTAGGATAGGATGCCGTAATCACACTTTAGGACTGCAACTACTCTACATTCATTTCATTCACACAAAACTCAATTTTATTGGTTCTTATCGCAAGTGTTTCTGTATACACTACAAAGATGACGGGAAACAATTCAGAAATAATTCAGCTGCAAAACTAACGACATAAATACGATATCGATGTCCATCCACCTGGCAT
>JAQFYD010001943.1:0-10783 GCA_034694225.1 Bourletiella hortensis
AAAGCGTCAGCCCATTATATTTTTGGATGTTTTGGTCAATCCATTAGTATTATTTTCACTGAATAAAAAAGTCTGAGAGACCAATGACGGTGATGATGATGATGATTATGATGATCCTCCTGACGGAACTGAGTACCTCCCGAAAGGATTATTAGAGGAAACTCTAGCGTTAATTCAACTCGGTAACAATTTAGCAAGGAAACTATTACGTTGATGTGCAGCCAAGAGAATTATTTATTTATGAAACATACATAAGATTTTAGCCAGAATGCATTTTGCCTAATTTTTTTTTACCTTCTTACCGCTGTAAAATATATGAACCCCTTGAAATAAATGATTCAAGTTTTCCTCTTATATGCAACTACAATCCTCTTCCCAGCTATTTTCCTAGCTCGGCCATATAAATGTTGACATCATCAATCTTGGACTTGTAGTATGCATGAACAGAGGAATTCAAAAAGTTGCATACTGTAAAGTCTTAGAAATAACACGGGCTGATTTATGTAGGCGCTATTATTATGAGGAAATAAATCCTCCATTATCGTAAAAGTGTGAAAATAACATACCTTCTTCTTCTGCTGTTATCATCACACGATATTAGACAAGCATTCTTGTTCTTGTTGCCGAGCCTTTGATTCACTGTAAAGATCCTGCACATGCTAATGTCCCTTATGCCAGATATTTATCATAGGACATTATGGCAAAGATCTGACACTTATTCAGCCCGTCCTGTTCTTGCCGTTAAAACATGTTCAAGTATCATGACTTTTTCTTAAAAATTTCAATAGTTGCATCCTTTGTTGCAAAAGAGCAGCGCTGAGTGTATATGTCCGGAGATTATTCTTGAAACTAAAATAATGGCTAGATAATGAGAGTTTCACAAAAGTACACAAAGGGGGCAAGCCACATTTGTTAACTGTAAGCAGAGGCTGGATGATGATGGTGATGCTTCTCGGTATTAAAAGCCCCAGTAAATTGGCCTGCGAGAATAATTATCACAAAGATTTTTTAATTACCATGTATGTCAAGACGGTGGTTATTTACGCGGGGAGTAATTTATGGGGAGCTATCCACTTGCCAGTCAAGCAGCAGGGTAGATGGAGGAGTGACACCACCGTTACACTTATCCACACACACCATGTGTAATCCCATTAGAAGAAGACTTCTGCTCATGGAAAGTGAGTAATGAGTTAAGGAGCTTCATACCTACATACTCAGGAGTAGCTAGCTGCATTATTATAAAGCTAAATTCAGCTCTCATCTGTCATCTATCATAGGATGATAGACTTGGCAAGAAAGAGTGAGAAAGAGAGAGAGAGAGATTCCCTTCTTACTATGTTGCATATGTGATGTTAAAATGAACCAAGAAAGCCATGACTCATAATATTGTTAAGAACATTTCTCGCTTCTCTATATGTTAAGACAATGGATGTAAGTCTGAGATAAAGGGAGAGAGAGAGAGACACACAGAGGGATCTTAAAGCTCCTCATCTTTCATATAAGTATAGTTTAAACCTATTAAAGGGTAACGAATGCTCCATCCCACCAGGGTATCTAATTCTACCGCAATACTGGTAGACAAATTTAATTTGGACAATGAGTCTTCTTCTTGCAACAGGTACTTACATCAACAAGCGATTAGGCATTTCCTTAATGTACACCGTAATTTGTTCACGGATTTAGCTCCAACGTAGATGAAATCTAATCTCACACATGGCTTACACTTCCTAACATACCTACGCACACAAATGATTTGTCTCTATCCCCCCAGCAACCAAGTTTCCCATTGCTGCCTTAACAGCTATCAATGATCATCTACATCATCATCATTCTGAGCACCATCATACCTAATTCTAGATTTGCAAAAACATATTTTTGTAAAACAAAGCAAATCAGGACAAAATAGTAGCCTTCTTCTTTGTTCTTACAGGTGTCATTCTGATTTTGTTCCCAATATTCCCAATGCATAGCAGGTACAGGTACAGCCTTGTAAACTAAGGTTTTTGCTTTAATTTCATGAAAATTCTCTTGACAAACTGTAGGAATTATAATATGTGCTGAAAAGAGTTGAATAAAGTGGTACTGGTAGGTGACCCAGATGAGGTGTCTAGTTTTTTTTAGTTGCTACTACCACCACAGTACAACAACAACCGGAATATTTGACCAGGCGGGCGGACCCAGTCAGCCACTACTATATACACTGCTGCTTCTACTACTAACACTGCCGTCTTGGTCATCATCATTTGTTTTGCCCATATAATATTTAGTATGAAGGGAGTAAAAAAGGGCAAGGTAAATGTTAAAAGCGAAAAATGTTCCATGTTGTTGAAAAGGCAACATAAAAAGGAGATGGGACGGTGAGAAAAAACTATGAGCTTAAGACAAGACATTGAAAGCAAGTTGAACGGCGCCGATTTCTAGCATAAACTTGAACACATAAACACTTTTCTTCTTCTTCCCATCTATATCCTTCTTTCTCCCTTACGTTAGTCTTCATCCCAAAGCAATTCCCAAACTTGAGTAACGTCAAGAAGGAGAACGGTTCTGTACATAAACTTATTGGAATACCTGCAGCAGCTAACTATAATGTAGGAAGAAGGTTAAGCCTCATCTGCTGTTGTCTGTTATAACTGAGAATTCCGAAGGAGCCAGGAATGACGAGCCCATTCTAGTATTACAACTACTTACTACGACTGCTTACTACAAGTAACGCTTCATCACCGCAAGACGACAGTGTCTGAATGCAAGATTTTCTTGCAAAGATCTAGATAGTCAAATGAGCAAGATAATCTCGCGCATAAAATGAACAACCACAAAATGGAATCCTTTTGCTAAAGGACATAGCTATGGTAGGTAGGAAGACATATCTAACGTACATACTCTGGCTCATCCTGTCACTGCAAATATATTTCAATGTTTTACACCTATTAAGTGCCACATGTACATGAGGCGTAATAATAATAATGATAATAATAATGGCGAAAGCATTTGTCCCCCGAAGGCAGACTCGGATTTAGACCTGCTTTATTCAGTGACCACGTATAAGAACGGACTTTAAACTTGTCTTAGCTTAGCTATGTACGAGAGGAAATAGTTAGCGGACATAAAATAAAAGGACAGATGAGCTGGTTGACTACCTTATGACTATCATGGCAAAAAAGTCTTTGCTTTTGGATTGATGAAGTCAAGTTTATCTTGACGGAAGAAGTAGAAGAAGAAGAAGAGTGGACTTTGTAATTCCTACTTTATGTCTTTGCTGCCGCCGTTAAAAGCACCGAATATGTATGTGGTGCTGCACTTACCAAAAGCAATGATTTTTTTTCTTGACTTTGCTATATAGTCGAAAAAAGTAAAACTATGTGCAACAAGGAGCAGCAGCGGCAGCAGCAGCAACAACAACAACAGTTTACTCTTGTTGCCTCAAGGTGAGTAATTTTAAGCCGCCGTATCATTTTCATAGGGATAAACTGAAATTAGAAGAGCTGAAGTTGAAACAGAGCATAAGTTTAGAGATGTGTATCATTGCAGGGCTTACGAGTATGACGGAACTTAAATGATGAGACGTCAACGCATGCTAAGCATTGCTACACAAAAAATAGAGCTGTGGATGGTCCTTTTCTTTACTCTGTCTGTCGCCACTCATTTGAACAGTCTGCAAGTTGATGGGAAATGATTGCCATCATCCTAATTCGGTTTATTGCACTCAACATGAATGATATTTTCATCATTAGTATTACTATCCATTCTTCAGAATTCAACTCAACTAAGTCGTTGGTTGGTTGGGATAGATAGCAAACTATATTGTCATTAAGAAGATCACCCCATTATATTACACTTTATAATAATTGAACGTTGACACGAAAATGTGGTTGACTTACATGAAATAATATTTCTGCGCAATATCAGCCAGCAGTTGTTATGAATCCTTATCATGCAAAGCTTTTAGCAGCCTCCTCGCTTTATATGATCTCTTTTAAACAATAACATGTTTTTCATGTTGTAATCCAGCTTTAATAGCAAGTCTATCAAACTTTGCTGAAATAATAATGGCAAAGCAAACATGAAACAGGTATGTTTTACTGCTGTACGTTTCTGTAGCGACGTGTAATATTTGCTAATAGTTAGACAAGTTCCAGCATCATCATTTATTAGTATTTATTTCAATTTCTCATTCAACTTCGCTATAATGTGAATACAGTTAAGCGGAGAATGCATTGATATACGCATCACTTTCCTTTCACTGTACAAATGAAGGCAGTAGTGTGGTGTTTGAAGGGAAAGCATAGGCGGTCCGTCCGAGCTGAGAGGGAAACGTTGGTGAAAGCTGGATTAGAACACAAATAGAATTAGTTCTATAGACAGACCTAAAGAAACTTTCTCGATTCATAGTGTAATCTAGAATTAAAGCTGAACAGTAGTAAGCTGAAGCTGTGGTAAAAAAGTTACTGCTGTAATTTGAATGATTGTTAAGAAGTAGAGATTTCACCCAAAACAGGCCCCGGAAGTAATTGCATACGTGTGAGGATTACCTAAATATTCTGAAAAGGTGAAACGAGAACAAGTCAACTGCTGTAGGTAGGTTACTAAATGTACTAAAAATCAAAGGAACCACGTGCAGCAGCTAACTGAGAGCATCAAAAAAAGGTCTTTAAATGGGCACACTATACGCAACTCACACACACACACACAGTTATAAACATGCACACATACTAACACAAAGACTGCCGAAACTTGCATGGCAACTTGAGAATTATTGTAATGATGAGGAGCACCACAGCAAGTTTTATGCTCCTCAAATATTTCCATATAAACTAGTGGAATAAAATTCACAAATTATTTAAAAATTTCAAAAGAAAATGCCAATTACGTGAATCTAAATTCCATTTCGTTCACATAATAAATCTGTAAACTATAGCCGCAGTAACATTGATTATTACCATGTCGAACATATGGCACGTAAATTTCTGATAGAGAGAAAGAAGCTGAAGGAAAAGGTGTGGAAAGGGACATAAGCGAAACCACTTTTTGGGTTTATTTCAGATAAATCCGTAGTTCTTCCACTGTGGTACATTTTGTGCGTGCATAAACAGCCTTCTGGCGGAAAGTAATAATAATCAGTAACCAGGAAGTTCTTCTTCCCCACTTACTGTTATGTACGTTTGACTCATCACATTATCTTGCACCACAGTTCAACTAAAGCAGTTCCTAAGTTGGTTTTTTAGGCATACTACTATACTCTTGTTTATAATAATTATTGCTGATTTCTTGGGCTAACCAATACTCCTTAGCTGCTTGCCACTCCCGTACCGCAATAGTCTAATAATCCGTCCAGCCAAACCATAGGAGGAATATCAATCGTAATTGTTGCAATCAGAGCAATAGTAATGTAGTGTTAGAAAAGGCATCACACCGTCGGTCGACATGTACTAGGATACCATCTTAATACTGACACTATCACGGATCGTCTTGACTCGATCTGCAATTATGTGATTCATTACGATTGCAAACCATTTCTTTATATCTGGGTTTAAGCACAATGCTGATTAGCCATGGCGTTGATTACTCCTGCACACAGGTTTCAAAAGTTAATCAGCAAACAGCAGCGTTCCCATCTTCCCCCACGGTGGCATTGATCAAAGACGGGGTAAGTTCCCACTCATACGCTTATTATGAGACATGCTCGAACCACTTTTTGCGGAAATCATCTGGTAGTCAGTCAGAATAACTCATATCTGACCTTAGAGTAAGTGCTTCTTTGAATACCGTCAGAGTTTTTAGAAACGTTCTGACGGTCATCGTATCATCATCATGTGAAATGCAATCTCAAGATGTCATTCCTTTTTAAGGAACAAAGTGAATTAGATTTTTTACACAATCAACCCGGATGACGATACGTTGTTAAAAAATTGTTATACATTGTTATCGAATCGTATGGGAAATGCCCTAACATTCATCGTAGCTGCTAACTGTATGAATGTCAAGCTGAGGCGTGAGCTTAAACTGCAAATTTTCTCCCCTCTTACATTCTCTATCGCTGTCATGCTGGTTATTGTGTTCTGTTTGTAATCAATAATTGCTATATTACTACCCATTTGCCATGATGAGATAAGTAGAAGCATTAAAATATGTACCTGAAAGTTTGCAGGTGCCGGAGGTTAGCTTTTTTTAAGTTTCAGGCTTCACTCTAGGGTATTATTGTAAGTTATTTTACGGAGGACGTGTGTTCGTACATGTGTGGCATTGAATGTGTAGCTAAATGTTCAGTCATGCCTAATGTGTAGACGCAAAAAAAACTTGCCAGGCTTCTTGAATGATTGAAATGGTAATCAAAGGCTGTCGGGACCAAACCTAAAGAGAGAGAGGAGACTGTACTTCAAAATAATACAAAGTTTAGGAATATTATTCGCTACATGTTTTCCTCCTGAACTGAAAGCTGAAGACAGAAAAACAGAGAGAGAGAGACAGAAAAGGTGGGAGGGAATGAAACTACAGTTTGACTGCAGCTCTTAAAATTGCACTTTGTGTATCTCTTTGTACTTAATTTTAGTGAAGAGGAAGAAGAAGAAGAAGAAGAGAAGCTGATGAACCCACGTGAAGTTGGTTACCTGACTTGACGAGGAACAAGATATATGAAGCTGACCGTGATTTTCCTCAAGTCTTCCAAATGGTGTATTTTCTTATCAAGAATTGAACCAGCTGACCACCAGGGAGCTGAAACTTGAGTCTTGCCCCTGCTTCACTATAACTACTATTACTATGTACTACTTGTAAGTAAGCCCTACCAAGCAGTCATACATTATGCATGAAAGAATGCAAAAGAAGGCAATGGTAGTACCAAGAAGCAACGTGTTTTTAGCATTTTGACTACCGCGACCCGTTTTTTTCTTCCTGCGGTGATTCTTCCTTCCATTCTCTCTGTCTACCCACATGCATACCACAGATTACAACTACTCCTGTCGGAAATCATATAACAATATCTCATTGTAATGGATCCAGTAGATTTTATTGTGTATTAAAATGCGTCGTCATTCCAAGTTCCTTAAAAAGCCAGTGAACTCTGGAAACCTGCGTGCTATTGAGTGAAAGCACCTTTTATACTATATGTACCTCCTTTCTGCCTTCCATCCTAACTTGACTTTCACTATTGTATGTGTATGTATGGATGAGCAAGCAGCAGCAGCAAAGGAAGCATGAGGATGAACTCACAATAGATCATAACTGTGGAACTGATTCAATTTGATAATATACATGCTTTGACATGCATTGAAGAATGGTGAAAAGTTGTAAATAAAACTACTTTTTAGCTCCATTCGCTTGCTTCCTCATTATTCAATAGCTTGTTATAGAAAAGGAGAGAATGGGAGAGAAAGGGAGATTTTAGAGATGTGCTTATGGCTCTTAGGCCGTAAATCAGTCTTTTCGCCTTAGCTTCATTGTTTAAAATGGTTAAATTAAATTCTCACATCATCTTTTTTTTCTGTCAATGGAGTACGCACGTGTCAAGCTAGTTGGATTCGTTGATAAAATTTATTTTTTCCCATTGTAATTTACTTGCTCAAAAGATGTACAGGATTGATGGTGGAAATATACGCATTGACGCGATGAAGCTTTTGAGTCGGTATTAATGTAGGCGGAACCTGTTCCCTCATAACTTGTAGGCATGGGAAATGATGAGCATTCTAGTTGACTTATGCCAAAAGCTGTACACATTCATTGACTTACAATATTATTGTTACGGGCGATGATGATAGCAAGGAAGGAATCATCTATTCAGGGATTTGGATAACGTTTAAAAAGTTTTCACAACTTCCTTGATTATTAAGGCGTGAATCATTGTTGTTGTTCATCTGAAGGGAGTTAGTAATAGTGACTTTATGAATAAGAGGAAGGGAGAGCAATATATAGGCTTGCCCGGTTCAGAGGTGCTTATCATCAAAAGTTGTGATGGAATTCCAGAATGAAGATTCTATGGTAGCCTCCTCCTTCTCCTCTTATTCCATGGATTGGATGAGAGTAATAAAAACAATGCGGATGGCATAGCCGATGGAAAAATTTGAATGAATGTATAAAAACAGGTTATGCGTTCTAGCTGCTTCTACTCTTGTTGTTGTTGATGTTGATATTGGACGCTATAAAATCTCTGTTGGTTTTCCTCCATATAGAGACAGAACGAGGAAGAAGAAGAACAGGACGAAGAAGGATTAGCTTATATTATGAGCACATGTGTGGCAGAGTGCAATGCTCATCTGGAGAGACCACGTTCTTTCAAGCTGAATTTACAGCAAGGTGGGAGAAGGCACGTGTAATTTCTCTCTCTCTCTCTCTCCTCTCTCGTACACTTTAGATTTGCACTTTTAAACCTGATTGGGTATCAAAACAAGTTATCTGAAGAAGGAAATGCTGCAATTGTATACATTCTGCCATATCTTAAAATTGGATTTTATAACAGAGGTCCTCTTCTTCTTCCTAGTGGCCATCTGCTTGATCGAGATCTTTCACACTCATCAAGTCGTACAAGAAGAAGAAGAAGAAAAAGAAGAACAGCAACAAGTTCGTCCATCAAGGTAGGAACCAGCACCTATGATGATATTTTGGACAACGCCTCTATAAAACTTGTGACATCAAATAGCCCTATTTTCACTAAACTTTAAAGTAATGAGTGTATGTTTATATGCTAAGAACTGTGAGCATTAATGTTGCCGCCCAACCTATAAACAATTTTGTGCAAACAGAATGGACTCTGACTGCGTAAAGCTTGAGAATTGTAACACTCTTACCGGTTTTTCTGTCATGCCTTCAAGTCTTACATCCGTTAGCTAATGTGTAATTACACGTTGAGATTTATGTCTGAAAAATATTCAAACATGACAAACAACATGCGTAGGGTTCTAGGTGCTACCAGCGTGTGAGTTTGCACGTACTATGAGACAACCCACATTGTTTGCACTGGAATATGCACCACCAGCTCCCCCTTTAAATTTCTCTCCAGGAAAAGCATGGAGTAATGCTAATAATTGTATGAATTTACCCTTTTTTCTCCTTGTAAATAATGTCTCCGTCATGAGAGTATGCATGTTTCTATACTAGCGAACAAGGAAAAGTTTTGGCATGTATAAGTGACTGGAGAGGAATTTGGTGTGAGATAGAGAGACCTGGAGTGACCGATGTGAGTGGCATGATGTTTGTGTGTGCGTAGCTATATGAAGGAGTATTTAAGCTGATGTAGGAAGTACTGGTGGACATGAGGGCTCATGCCTGACGTTTTTGTCTGTTCCATGAGGAGAACCGGTTGAACTAACTTTTAAAGAGATACTTGAACCACTAAAAGTTGATGTTCAAACGGACTGCATAATAATAGTGTATATATAGGGATTAGTGGGTACATTTGGTTCCATATAATATTGCATGGAAGGAAGACAATCCAGGTCGTTACCCCCTGAGAAAGAAGCTTTTTCAGTATGTTCCTGAGAAAAATGTTATGAGATATGGTGAAGCGCCAAGAAAGACATGCATGCAATCCTTGAGGCTTTGATCTATCTTCACATCTGGTTTCCTTAGCAAATATCTCATCCCCTCACACCACCAACATCACCACCACCACTAGTCATTGTCTCCTACAAAGTCCAATATATACAGCCTTGCATGCGAATAAATACAGCTATTTACCCAAGTCCAGTCCGGAGCGACTGCATTCTTTTAAACTACACCTTTAATATATGTTTTGAATCCCAATCGTCTCTCTCTCACTCTCTCTCTCTCTGTCTCTAGTCCTTCATCATCAAATTTAAGAGATGTGCTCATCATGAGAAATGTCTGGAGCTTACATGATTTATTTTCTCTACATTCTGCATCTATGCATGAAACATTTCTCCCACCTTGACTCACACTTACAGCTTATGTCTCTCTGTACCTCTTGTTGTTGGCCACAGGGGTATAGCCTCGTTCTCTAATAAGTCAAGCAGATCATTAATAAAAAATTGTTCTATTTTCTACTGCTAACTCGGCCCTCCTGATGTCCACAACGAACACTCATCATAAGGTCTGCTGAGCCCACGAACCACCGGCCTTCTATTCAATCATCTCATTTCCGTAACAATTCTCTCTCTGCTTCCTCATGCTTCCGTATTATTTACCATGGACCGTCAACCCCGTGGCTAATATCCACTGTAAGCAGTCCATATAATCGGTTTCATTAAAACTGTGCACACATGGAGTCCGAAGGCGCTTCAGATCATGTGAACCATTCTAATGCTATCATTGCTACAGCACAAGTACACAACCGTCAGATGACTTTCACTACGAGTACATAGAGATGGTAATCTGGGAGATGAGATATGAACTTGCGCGTCTATTTATATGATTAACGGAATTTCGGAAGCTTTTTTCTATCATCGTATGGAAATAAATTTCATAACTCATAATAATTTATGTCATAACTACAAGTAACCAAACTGCTTTCTCCCTCCCCTTCCTCCTCAGTCTCGGCTCGTATAGAAGCTTAATGAGGGTAGAATTCTTATATTTCTCACAAGATTTTTCAGGTGTGAATAAGTGGTAAGAAATTTTACCGCTGACAACTTTGTATTTTTCTTGGAATAATAATCATCATCATTATTGTAGTCATTAGACTATGCTCACTTGAAATACGTTGTACACCCTAACGGTCAAGATATTATGTTGCAGAACTGAAAATTTACTGCGTCTTGTTTGTATCGACAAAAAATTACTTGGAACAACAGTTAATTTGCGAGTGACCTGGTTGTCTAGCTATGTGCAGCGCTAC